>LGRX02014383.1:0-60963 GCA_001247695.2 Cymbomonas tetramitiformis | reverse complement strand
GTTCGAGCACCCACGTCCACCCCGTCCAGTGGTGCAGCCATGTATATGTATATATATATATACAGTATGTATATTGTGTAGCCATACTGTAGCACAGGTGCAGCCATGCTGTAGCAACATATGATCCATCAACGGCGAGTCGCCGCCGGCAACCGGCGAGTCGTCATCCGTAAACGGCGATTCGCCGCCGGCAAACGGCGATTCGCCGTCCGTAGCAAACGGTAAATCGCCTTCTGAGTATGTGCAGGGCGGAGACCCGCGAAGGAAGAAGGGAATCGGGGCTCGGTGACTACGCATGGCCATCTTCCCTGATGAGTATATATATATATATGTTGACCCGCCCGATGTTCACACAATTGCGCAAGAGTGTGTCTCCTCGGACCTGAAGGTCAACCGTCGTCGGAGCAAAATATATCGTGGCATCGATGATACCTCCTTTGCAAGAGTCGCTCCCAGAGTCGGCGCGAGACGGCAGTCAATTTCCCCAAAGGATGCCGACCGCTGTGAGCACAATCCCTCACTTATCTGGTACTACCGGATTTCAGGCTGGTTTACAGTCACTTAATAAATACCGTCCCTCGTTCATTTGGGCACCCTCCGAGAATGAGTCCGACGTCCTCTCCATGGAGATATTTGGGACGAAAATTCCGGCGATGAACTGTGCCAGGGAGAAAGGACACCAATTCCATCTCGTAGTGGATCGTCCGGCGAGGAGGGAGAAAGACGAGGGTTACAAGGCTTTCACGAGCTGTATTGACCGCACCACCTTCGCCGAACAGCTCCTCCCGCGTCTGGTCAAGCTCGGCGTAAATTGCTTCTATGAACAGTTGACCGGACCCGTGCGGTTCTATGTCGATATCGAATGGTACAACCTCGGCGATCCCACACACATGCGGGAGGAAACCAAAGTTGCATTCCTCAAGGCGTTCATGGACTGTGCGGAGGAGTCTCTCCGCGCAAAGATAAAAACAAACCTGCCCGTCTCTTCTTTCCGCGATTCGTGGAGAATCTCCGAGGCGTCGAGCGAGAAAAAGGCGAGCTTTCACCTCACGCTCGTCGACGTGGGCCACTTCAGAAGCAATCAAGTTATCAAGCAATTTGTAGTCGATGTCAGCAAGAGACTGGAGATGAAGTGTCCAGATTTTGCGGACTTCTACACGAAGCCTGACAAGCCCGATCAGAAAGGTGTCCCCCTCGATCTCGCTCCGTTCGCCACGGATAATCCATTTCGCCTCCTGGGCTGCGCGAAGCTGACCGATCCGCACCGCGTGCTCCGTCCCGTCCGAATCACACGTGACGACAAACTGGAGCACATCATCGACGAGTATGAATACCTAGACTATGTCGTGTCTCACGTCCCCGTTAACGACCCCCCGCTCGTTCTAGCAACTTCAGATATTTCCAGCTACTTCAAACGAAAGTCGCACGAAGACGGTTGTAGTAACAATACGACTCTGCACGAAGGCGCACCGAAGAAACACAAAGCGGTGGGGCAACGATGCGCGAAGTGGACAAATACGCTCGCGGGAAAACTCCAGAAAGAGTATCTACGCAGAAATATTACTACGGAGGATCTAAAGATTTTGGAGGCGTTTCAATTAAACATGAAATTTGGACCTAGGAGCGGTATGCGACCCTCTCATCGGTACAGTCGCGCAGTCAAGTTTAATCTTGACCCCCCATCGCAAGTCTTGGACATTCTCAATCGATGGCCAGAAAAGCTGGATGCTGAGGTTAACCTTTAAGAATAAGGGTTTGTAAGGTGTGTGGGGTTTGTAATGAAGAGCGCGCAATCATCATGCCTCTCCCGAGTAGCAACAGGGCAGGAAATACGCGGGAATAGCAAAAAAGGGACTCGGGGCTCCATGCAGCCGCATGGCCGATTTCCCCGAAGAGTATATGTATGTGTGTGTATAATTCATGACCCGTCAAGTGTTCGTACTCCTATACTCAAGCCATACTTAAGCGACGTGTGGTTTCCGAACGGCGAGTCGCCGCTGGCCAGGAGACCCCTCGGGGAGGAAGGGAACAGGGGCTGCATGATCCCGCGTGGTCGGTTTCTGTGCAGAGTATATATATATATATATATGACTTACTCAGTGGTTGGGCAGTTGCGCGCACACCTTTTCGTCGCGTGCTAGATAGGTGTGACCTAACCACCAACTCAACTCCAACCACGAGCGCCCTTTCCACGTACATGGATTGCAACCCCCGTCCGACGGACGGACCTCGTCGAACGCACGTCCAATTATTCTCATCGCAGCCTTGAAAAGTCGTCGATCGAATTGGAGCCCGGTATTTTGTATTGTTCCTCGCTCGGTGGAAAGTCGCCACCACCGCCACGGACCGTAGCGCGCGTCACGCGTTCAGCCCCCCCACACGTTTACCGTCGACGGATAAAATCCTATCCCACTCCGCTGCTCCGATGGATCCCGTCGACATCGCCTGCGACACTCACGCGGAGCAGGCGTGCCCAGCAGAAACATCGCCTTCCGCTTGCAACGAAACATACATGGATGTCGAGAACGGTACGCCAGACGCCAGCATGGATATCGAAATCGACGCACTGGACAACAGTATTTCCGCGCACGCCATCGTTTCGGCGGCGCCTGGAGATAATACCGGGGCCGACATCCCGTCCTTGGCAAAACAATGCCCCGATGCTACGCGTGAACTCACACGATCTTGTGATTGCAAGTTGGGTGAAGTCGTGCCGACCGGTAAATCCATTCCCACACACGACTGTGTACCCCTGGAGAAATGGAATGGCTGGCGAAAGATTTGCGGCGACGACCCGCTCCGCGATGTTGAATGCCGCGACCCAGCCACGACCGGTAGAGTGACGGTTCCTGTTCGCAAATACTTTCATCAGAAGCAGGATGCGATGTTGAAGGAAGCCGACGAGCTGAATCACGCATTTTGCATGGCCTTCGACAGACACACAATGCCGTATTACGACAGACACAAAGCCAGGTTCGTACACGTGCCACGGTCGAACGGAGTCTGGGAGGACGTGCCGAAGACGATCAAACAGTACAAGAGCTTTCCCACGTACAGAGAATATATGGAGTTTGAGCGCGAGTATCTGCCGCGAGCCGGGCAGAGAGTGGGATACGAACTGGTGCGCGAGGATCGACCCTGTCGCTCGCATATGGACTTCGACAACAAAGTGCCGCGCGATTCCCTGCTTTTCGAGCGCAATCCCATCAAGTACCGCCGCGCCCTGAATTTGCTACACGTAACATGTGTGAAGGTGATCGTGAACGATGAGGAATACATCGCCGGAATTTGTCCCCAGGGCTCGTCTCTCGATATCCGCTTCGTCGATGGTGGCAACCGGGACCTCCCCGACGGCGCTGGCTACAGGTTTTCGGTGCACACCATCATACCGGGTCACCGCTTGAAAAATAACCAGGTGGATGTGGCCTACGTGCGAGACTCCATCATTGCGTGTGCTGTGATGTACAACCACCTCGGCTCCAAGCTTCCGGGGTCGATGGCGCCATCGAACGACTTGTCCGAGGATTGCGCGTACATCCAGGCGTTCTGCAATCTGTCGACCGTGCCCTTGCACGAAGCGGTGCGCACTGCTTACGCCAGCGAGATCTCAAAAGTTTACGCAGATCGCCGCGATGACAATGCCACGTATAAGCAAGTGTCGGATATATTGCCTTGGTACGATACCATATGCACGACGTTCCAGGTAGAATACGGCACGGATGTGTCGGATCTCTTCGACGCCTTGGTGGGCGAGAACGTGACTGCAAAAGACTTGGAGAATAACGTCACCGGTGTGCGTATCGAAGCAGTGATAGCGGTGCTCGCCGGCGTCGAGAAGACCGTCGCCGACCTCGTTGACCACATCCAGACGACAAACCGCCCGTTTCGCCTTCCCGGCCACACCAAGATCGGCCAGGAGCGAAATGCCAAACCCATCGTGGCCTTCGACAACGAGGATACTGAGGTGGCCGAGGAGGACTACCACAAATACACCGCTACCGGCGAGCTGGACGAGAATCGCGAACCTCTCCTCCCCATTCACCACACTTCTCAGTTCAAGACATGGTGCGATCTGGTCGGCGTCGGAGCGATGAACAAAAAGTATTCTCTCTTCTCCTCTTCCGCCATCGACCGAATCCGTCGAAAGTATGACGGTACAACCAACACCACGAGGCGGACGAAAAACGGGAGAACGCAGATCCCAGAAACTGTGGATCGTGTCCGAGCGACGGGCGAGACCGTCTTCATGGGCAGTCGGGGCTTCAACGACGCGCTCATGGGCCCCGACAGTTTCGCCTCATGCAAGCGAGGCGACTTTGCATGGAGTCCCAACGACTCGGAACACGAGGATACGGGGCGCGTCGCCGTGCGTGTATTCAAGCCCAATAAGAAGATCCCGAATGAGGCCTTGGACAGGGCGATCGCTCACGGACATAAATGCGGCCATCGATTCTTCCTTGGCTACGAGTTCTCGTACAGCACGCGCGACGGCACTCGCAGACCGGGACGCGTATTCGCCTCCTTCCCAGACGCGACCAGCTTCTGGGCCGATTTCGAGAGTAGCATGTTGCCGGGACGCCTGGTACACTGGCATGAGATTTTCGTGGCGAAGGTACGATTCTTCGTCGACATCGAGTGGTACGTGCTTCCCCACGACGACCACACACGCGCGCAGATGGAGATGAGCGACGCGTTTGCCCGAAACCTACTGAACGCGTTCACACGCGTGGCCGACGAAAAGTTGCTAAGAGAGTTTCGTCTCGAGAAGTCGCGGCCGGAAGGGTGGTCGTGGCGCGTTTCCGATGCCAGCGGCGCCGAGAAACGCAGCTTCCACGTGATCTTGATTGGAGGGGGGTATTTCCACGACGCGGAGGATGTGAAAAATATCATGCAAACAAATATCATCCCCGCCTTCAAGAACAATCCGAACTACACAGACTTTTGCGATGTGAGACCAAATGCGGATGCGACTACGCCGCGTGGGGTGCCATTCGATTTCGCACCCTACAGCACCAACAAGTCCCTTCGAATGCTTCTGAGTGAAAAGATCGATAATCGGACTGGCTTGGTTGCTCCGGACCGCTCCTTCAAACCCTTTGTCCTGGGCGATGGGGACGATGCCGAGCTTCGCAGGTACCACCTCAGCGACTTATCCACACACGGGCCCGAGTACACCGTCACGCACCTCACCTCCGAGGAGCTTCGCAGACCCTCCGAGAAGGCGCGGGTAGGACCTGCAAGAGCGGGGCAGTCGGGCGCATCCAAATCATCGATCGCACCCGGCATGCGCGACGAGTGTGTAATTATCCTCCGTGAAATGGCACGAGCTGCGGATGGGCGCAACATCGCGACGATGAAGCTGTACGAGGATGAGCTGAACGATCGTCTCCGAATGGATTACAATCCCGGAAAGGGCGGGAACCCTCCATATATATATATACCTACCCTAAGCAAACGCTGCTGTGTGGATCGGGTGGATCACAAGAGTCAGCACGTGTACATGCGTTTCCTCGCGGACGAAGTCAGAATCGCTTGCCATGGTCACGAATTACAAAAGCACGTTGTGCGCATTCCGTATCCGACCCACGAGATCCGGACAAAAGCGATGACCTTACTACGCGGCATCGAGCGTGCAACGCACTCGTCGCAGACTACGGGGGTAGTGGGGAGCTCCAGTGGCGCCACTGCCCCCGAGCCCGCTCGCACACAAGAGGTACGTCTCGAAACGCAATCCAACGATAACGACGAGGAGCGTGGCGGCAACGATGCCTACGTCACCGTGCGGGACTCCGCTGATGCACATGCCACCGCCAGCCACCGCCGATTTCGAAGTTCAGAACTCGTCCATACGCCAGAGCACCAGCACGTCGCCGATACCGCCATCATCGTCGATAAGCTCCTTGCTCACACCGCGTCAGCTCGTGATATATGGGTGGCGGAAATCAAGCCTGTCATCGCATCCGTCGCGAAGATAGCGGCTGGCGTGGAAGGGCTTTTCCCGGAAGCTCGCAAACTCGTGGGAAACAGCGTCGATGACATCGAGCGTTTCCGTACATTGTGGACCGCTACTCGGAACCGCGCTGATCTCGGAATTAACTATTTACGCGACGTGTGCAAGCGGTGTGACGAGGAGGCCGAGAAAGCGCAACGCTCCGACAGTGAGCAATTCGCACCGCTGGACGATACCGGCGAGGAGGAGGTCACCCAAGATATTCGCAACCGATACCAACTTTCTCGCGATCAGCTCGAGCTCAATAGTTATGCCATGGCGGACAAGACCCCAGCCAGTCGAATTTACAAACTGACTCCCGAGGATGTCGTCGGCGGAGTGCTCAAACGCGAAAGGGACGACGCTCCGGAGCAGGTCACCGACGTCTTGCGCTTTTTGAACTCCGGAAAACGATGTCCCGATAGTTGCGCGGCACTGTCATTCCGTGTCGACAAGGAAGGCAAGTACACCGTATCCTGCCGCCAATCGGATTGTAACCTGTGTCCGAAAAACTTGCGCCCATTCAGCCCGTGCGTGATCAATTTGATTTACTCTCCCCAGGTCACCAACGTTACCACCAACAACTATAAATTGGTCGAATCGCACGTCGCCTCGGCGCATCTCTTACCAAAGAAAATACTCGAAGAGTACAACAACAAGTACGCCACGGTTCTACATGGCGGCAAAATGGTTGTCGGCTTCCTAAAAAATCCAGCCAAAACCCCAATGCGCTTCGTCACTTTTCGCACGTTCAAGGAGATGCTGCAACGGGAATACTCCAAAGTGCAAGACGGTTTCTATCGCGATTATACCACAGGCGAATTGACGGATAGACCCAAGTACGAATATGTCAATCATGCAGACGCCTGGCTGCATAACGCCAAGTCCAACAAGTACGACTGCGCGAGGTTTTTACCGGGTGATACCTCGGCGAAGGATCGCGGTGTGCTCAATTTGTGGCAACGATGGGGTGTCGAGCCAAGCATTGAAGGCGATTGTTCCCTTTTTTGGGATTTGGTAAAGGATCTATGTGGCGATTGCGACGCCCTCTTCCAATACGTGCAAAAATGGATGGCGCACATGTTCCAGAAACCGATGGAGAAACCGGGTACGGCGTTGTTGTTCGGTGCAAAGGAGGAGGGCGTCGGGCTTGATACCATGGTGGAAATGCTGTCAAAGTGCATCGGTCTTTCGCACTTCTTCACCGGTACGCGAACGCAGGATTTGACGTCGCACTTCAACGGTGCGATGTGCGACTCATTGTTGGTGTTTCTCAACGAGTCGGGCTTCGCTGGCAATCACGAAGCTACCACCGCTTTCAAAGGGATGGTGACCAACGTGCGAACAGGCAAAACCAACAAAGGCAAGGATACCGAGTTTACCGACACCTTTTATCGGGTTATCAAAGGCACGAATGAAAAGCGCGTCGCCCAGGTGACCGGCCGAGCGCGTCGCGATTACTGTATGCAGCCGATCGGGAAATATCTGGGCGATCGTAGTTGGTTCAGTCGTTTGAGGCAGCAGATGGAGAGCAATGCGGAACTCGGTTTGCGACGATTGTTACACGAATTGCTGTATGAGATCGACATCACGAACTTCGACACGGGTGCACCACCCGTATCTGAGGCGTTGGAAAGCGCTAGATGGGAGCAACGGAGATTGAGTTTCAAACCAGTTGAGGACTTTGTGCATTGGTGGCTGGATGTGCCGTTGGCAGATTTTCGAGCGCAGAATCCGATCACGTCCGAAAAGCTGTATAGCATTTTCAAGTGTTACTACGGCCACCTACCGACGGCCGCATATATCACAGCGAAAACGTTTGGAAAAGAATTCAACGAAATTCTGATTGGCACCACTAAAGCTCCTCGTTTGGTGGACGGAGCTCGTGTGATGGAGGTGAACATAAAGGTGCCAGGAGAACATGATGCGCGAGGAAGGCGTTTTGGGACTTTGGCGAATTGCAGGAAGGCCTTTGAGAATTGGGCGCATTGTTCTTGCACTGAAATGTGGGAGCTACCGATCGGGCCCGACGGGACTCAACAGGATAAAGCGCATAATGTGAATACCGTTCTCGCACCTGTATCCACCTTAGGTTAAGTACCTGACCATGAACGAATGCTCTGGATTTTTCGAGAGACGCTTGTCCGAATTTATTTATTTAGAACCGTCTGCGCTCGTCGTTTATGTGTGCGTGTACATGTGGCATCCGTGGCTTTGAGTGCGCTCCCCCCAAAAACCTTGGATCTGGCGTTTCTCGAAATCGATCGAACGGTAATCCCCCCTTGTCTTCATGTCTGGGATATTCAAGGAAACTAGATAATACTATATACAATATATAACAGACATAAAGACATGAAGACATGAGATATCATGTAAATATATTTCCACACCCCCCCCAGACACTCGCAGATGAACGGGCGCCGAAACATGCCATGTCTTTCATGTCTGCACGTTTAAGGAGACGGGAAGCCGTGAACCCTCGATCGGCCATTTCTCGAAATCGATCGAACGGTATTCCCCCCTTGTCTTCATGTCTGGGATATTCAAGGAAACTAGATAATACTATATACAATATATAACAGACATAAAGACATGAAGACATGAGATATCATGTAAATATATTTCCACACCCCCCCCAGACACTCGCAGATGAACGGGCGCCGAAACATGCCATGTCTTTCATGTCTGCACGTCTAAGGAGGCGGGAAGCCGTGAACCCTCGATCGGCCATTTCTCGAAATCGATCGAACGGTATTCCCCCTTGTCTTCATGTGCGGAATATTCAAGGAAACTCAGAATATACTATACTCAGTATATACTAGACATGAAGACATGGAGACATGGGATATCGTGTAAATGTAGTTTGACCCCACCCCACCCCCATCCCCACCCCAAGACACTCGCAGATGGACGGACGCCGAATCATGCCATGTCTTCCTGTCTGCACGTCCAAAGAGACGAGAAGCCGTGAACCTTTGAGATTTGGGGCACTCTCGTTGGCCACGGTCATTTTCGGGGCGGAGGCATCAACCCGGGGTGCGTGGGACCCGAATCGGCGGCGATCGGACCCTCAATAGAACCGTACGGTCGATAACATCCTTCGTAAATAAACCTATGTATACAGCTCTCCTTTCACTCGTATATGACTTTTTGGAAAGCTCTCAAAGTAAGACGAGGTTGGCTTTGGGCGTTCAGTGTACCCGCCCCCCCCCCTTTCCGCGAACCAACGCCCAGCACGCCCAGCGCCCACAACGGCCAAAGAAGGCGAGTTTTGGAACTTTTGAGACTTTATTATTTGACATCCAAAACGAGGAAGAAATGAAAAATGACGACCATCTCTCCCGCAGGAGCTCACCGCCGATAAGAAAGTCGACGCAAACTCTGTCGTGTAAAACCGATCGAAGCCGGACGCTCCCCATATCTGGCCCGACGCCATCTGGCGAGAGGTGCGAGTCGGAGATACCGTCTTCGGAATCACGTATTCGGGCAACGATATATGCTGTCCGCCCCGAACGGCGGCGCAGGGCCCCGCAGGTGGGGGAGAGATCGACGCGCTCGACGGGCCACGGGCGTACCGTGTGGAACTCGTAGAGACTGGCGCGGTGCTATGTGCGATCCAGCTGCACCAATTGGTCGAGCTTCATCGCGGTGTCAAACAGCAATCTTTCGCTTTTTCGTCGGGCGTCGCCGAGCCCGAGGTGCCCGAAGTGCGCCTCGTGGAGAATAACTACTCTTTAGATACCTTGGCCCGACCACCGGCGTCGACTCTGGGTCTGTCCGACATGCCATCCGAACATCTGGACAGAGTTCGAACGGAGCGGCGATATCGATTGCACGAGCAGCAGAGGCTCCAGCTCGAATCAGAAGCGCGACATCCGCACTGTATGTGTCTGATGCCTATGAAGAAACGCATCAATCGTCGCACGTATGACTGCTTTTGGGGCTGCGGACTTTTTGGGAAATCGGTGGACGCGTGCAGAATGACAAAATCCATGATCAATAAGCATGCGGCCTCGAGCAACACACACGACAAGCACCGCCAGCAGTGCGGTGGAGGCGTCGTGCGGAGGCGTCGATCGAGAATGATACCTCGGGCCGCGAGCGAATCACGTGCACGTTCGTTATTGTGTTTTCACAGCGGTGTCCAAGTCCAAAACCAGTACCAATGTGACGAGATCGTGACTCGGACGAATAGACGGAATCAGGCATACAAAATTTCACACTATGTATATAGGTAGTTCTTATTAATAATAATGCATGGGTCCCTTACACTTAACACTTTGAAAAGGGTGTCCGTTACTCCGTTTCGTCTCCTTTTCCATATAGCGTAGGTTATACCGTCCTATCATCATCGGCAATGCAAGTCAGTGAATGGCAAGTCCCACTATCGTCGGAGTTCACCGCCACGGTTACTAGCTTCCGAATGTGAATCTTGTGGGTGCCACATGATTTCACTCGCTCTAAGCGGTACTCCCCCTCGACGCCGTCCAACGTGAGGCGATATGCTGTCTTTTTTACGAGGCATCGCTTGAATAATTTGCCAAAATGGAAGAAGCTTCCTGGGCTGCGTTCATCGAAGGCTCCAAGTACCTCGAAGACGTTCTTGGCCAGGTAATGTCCGTCCGGATCGCGAGAGGCCCACGTCAGGCTCCGCAGATGTAGCAGCTGTGCTCGCGCTTCGCGCAGAGAGGTTTGCTTGAACCCGAAGGTGTTGTACCACGCGCTGAGCACGCCCTCCACTTTCTGCGCCGTGTCGGCCACGTTCCGCCATACTTCCTCGGACACGCCCACATCGCGGATCGATCGTTTCCGTTTGCGCTCGTTCGAGCTCACTCTGGGCGATGATGAAGCGACCGACGCCTTCGACAAGGACGATGGAGCCAGCAGGGCACGGATCGACGGATCGTTCAGCCAATAGAGAATGGCTCGCATATGACGCTCCGGAATCGTGACACTCACTAGCTTTTCTTCCTGGATGTGCGCGTCGCTCGCATTACTTCCGTGTCGGCCACCGTTGGCCAACATCATCGCAAGATCGGGATGTTGCACGATATCATCATCGCCGTCCATATCGCGCACATGCATCGAGATCGGTGGTTATCTTATCCGTGGACGAGTGTGCGGGCGATGAATCGGTGATGTACCCCTGTGCTCTGGTGCACGGTGCTATTAGCGCAGTGTATTTATACCTCGGTCCAAATACAGTTGTATGGGGGCGGGTGCTGAAACGCGCCGTGTTTTGCAGCGCGCATCTTGATCCGCCGCACAACACGACGCTCATCGCGACGCACTCAAACACGCCCGCTTCGAATGGCGCGGACGCGCTGTGCACCACTACACGTCGCCATGGTTCGTATGTTGTATAGATACACCCGCCCATGCGGGTGCAGAACCAGAGCACCGGAGCACCGGAGCACCGGAGCATGGACAATTGATCATATATACCCATCGATCGAAATCGCATCACGGCACGTCAGTTCGGATAATTGAGTCGTTTTGTCCGAAACGCTTTTTGCATATCCCTCGCACCGCCGTCCGACTCATGGCAACTGGCAAACGCGCGCGCCGCTCGTTGGCGGAATCCCGTGACGATGGCATCGTGGTGGTGGACGTTGGTGGACGTGAGTTCAAAACTACCCGCGTCACGTTAAGCCTGAGCAGCGAATACTTCCGCCGCGTCTTTACATACGAGGCAACGCCAAGACCCGTGGTGTTTGTGGATAGAAGCCCCGAGCTTTTTACGCACGTCCTCGATTGGTTGCGCGCGAAATCGATCGATCCCACGGCGCGTCGAGAGCTTCGACACCGGCTCGTAATCGAGGCGGACTTTTTTGGCATATCCAGCCTAAAATGTCATCTACTCGGGAAAACTGACCCTGCGTGCGACATCGAACGCCAATCCGATAGGGAACTTCGCTCGGCGGAAAGACGGGCCCTTCTGGCCTATCACAATCCAAATAGGACGAACTCTCCACTCCGCGATCGCTTGTCGTTGATCGATATCTTCGAGCCCGCAGTTATGGAGACACTGCTCATAAAAAAAGACCCGATGGATCTCAAGATGCCCATCATTCTGGAGCATCACGCCATTTTCGGGCAGCCATCAAAGGACTGCGAGCCCAAGACCGCGATTGAAGATGGGCTCAGACGGTCTCTCAGCCCCAAGACCCTTTTTCGCGAACGCTACAACACATTCACCGGTGGCATCGTGGAGGCTCTCAAAGACCACAGAGAAGTGTGCTACGCCGGCGGTTCGGTTTTGAAATGCTTGATGGAGGCGCCGTGTGATGAACGGCTGCCCTGCGTTCAAAAGAGCAGGGGCGAGGACTTCCCACCCGAGCAGCACGACGTGGATATCTTCGTTTTGTGTTCATCGCCGTCCGAGGCGCGTGCACTGTTGGACACCATCGTCGAAAAGATAGTGCAAAATGCTTCCGATCAGGACAAAACGCATGTCTTGCTGATGCGGACTCAGAGTACCCTGACCTTCTTCCGAGGCTATCCTTTGAGAAACATACAAATCGTATTGCAATGCTATCGGACCATGGAGGAGGTACTTCTGCATTTTGACGTGGACTCCAGCTGTGTGTTGTACGACGGCGAGACCGTTTGGTGCCTGCCTCGAGCAAAGCGCGCGATGGAATACGGCGTGAACATAGTCGACACAGCTTTCGATGCGCCCACCTACGGCAGTCGGCTGCTGAAGTACTCGTATCGTGGCTTCGCCGTGGCGGTACCGGGATTTCGAGAAGATCTCGTCGATCCGAGCCTGTATAACGGAACGCACTATCGGCAATTGTCCGGGCGAAGGTGCAGGTCACCAATGGCTCCGGCATCCGGCGTATTGTGAAAAGGTTGGCCGCACTGTTGATCATTTCGAAGCAATCCGAAGCTGGCGGTCCGCACCCAGCGGCGATCGATTCGATGCTAGTACCACTGTCGCACAAGGTGCCGACGCCCCCACCGACTGACGGCGAGGGCGGCATCGCACATGACGGTGCCACCGACGACGGCGGCGGCGATTGTAGCAGCGGTCGAGGCGCCCTGCTTCCATACCTGCCCGGTATCAGGGCGGCTGTAAGTATGAATAAGATCCTGACATCCAAACTGCGCAATTTCGGTTACATACTGCCATCGAAAAAGCATCCCCACTTAAAACGCGAAGGCAAGAAGCTCAACTGTGTGTTCACACTCATTGCTTCGGTGCGCGACGAACAAAATGGCGATCATCGGTCGAGCATATTTCATGCGCACGCGTTCGACACGGTTCGCAACAGTAACTCGGCCGTCGGAGAACAAATTGGGAATATGGTCCATCAGGAACGCTTTCTGCTACCCAGATATTTGAAGTTTCTCGAAAGTGGCGCGCCCAGCATCATGACGACTCGGCCGCACCTTGCCCACGAAGAACGCTCGGACGTGACGAGTTTCTTCCAGGACGTCTATGTCTAGTCTAGCTGAGCTCTAACAAATTCCGTAGCGGGTGTAAGGTTTTTTGTGCAAGGCTTATCGATGTTTCGCGTTTACGCAACTTTACATGTAACAAAACCACGTGCTATATTTCCTCTGTACAACATATTCATTGCGTGCGATATATTAAGCGAAATTCTATATCAGCAAACTTATGCTATTTATGCTATATGATATGCAATTCGGGCGGTGTGTCCCACGTGTTTTATACACGGTTTCAGGCCGAAGTACGCAGTATTTCAAAAGTTACAAGCACTTATACGAGATGCCCCATCAAGGTATTACACCTGCAACTTAATTAAGTAGAAAATCGAAAAAATGTAGAAAAATGTAAACTGGTGTCATTTGTTTTTGTGCATTTTGTCTGCGCTTGCCCATATAAACTCCTCGGACACCTTACCCTAAACCCTAAACCCTAAAACGCTTACCCGAAACCCGAAACCCTAAACCCTGAAACGCTTACCCGAAACCCGAAACCCTAAACCCTAAATAAGAAACATTTACCAGAAAAGTACCAGATGAGTTTGAACGTGAGTTTGATGCACGAACCTGAACACTTGCAATTTAGACATGTTCGAAACCGCCGAACGTCGTACCCGCTAATTGCGAGATCATTATGTTGACAGCGGATTGTTTCAAGAGCATGTGCATGACTGCCAGCACCGAGCAGGGCAAGCGCGTCCGCAAAACAACTCGATATTGAGAAAACAAAAATTGCTGTCATGCATCGATCATACCACGGTGAAAATACCCGTTCCCATCAGCACACGGCAGTCAAGCACCGTTGGGCGAGATTAGTACTCTGGTCGGGGACGACAGGGGAACCCCTCGTGTCGATGTGTTTTGCATTTTCGTCAAGCACGACCGTTGGGCGAGATTAGTACTCTGGTCGGGGACGACAGGTCGTGTCGATGATAATTATGCTATGCATCCGCCCGATGTCGGACACTTTTTCGGAAAGCTGACGCCAAAATTTCGGGATGGACCCTGTCGATCTGTTCGAAATCCCCTTCGCCGTCCAACTTTTTTACAAACCAAAAACGCGCGCGCGTCTTTTTTTAAAGTTTTAACTTTTAAAAAAACCGCGCGCGCGTTTTCAACTTTCTTTTTTAGCTATGCAGCCCTGATGTCGGACACTTTTTGGGAACGAAAAGTGTGCTCGAGCATGGCGACTCGCCGTTCGGGACATATGATTGTGACATGCGCGTTTTTGTCGATTCGATGTGGCGTTCGATCGAATCCACCAAGGATGGCCTACCCGTTGGCACTATAAAATAACATACACCTCGGTTCCTGAGCAGCACCACCTCCTTTCAACTCCTCAATCTTGGTCGCCTTCCTTCAACTTTTCCTCCGCCCACACCGCCTCTACCGAACTTCTGCGCCCACATCACTTCGATTGAACTCTTGCGGCCACACCACCTCAACTGAACTCCGCTCCGCCCGCGCCGAGGAGTCGACTCCTTCTCTTCTTTGGTGGGCTGCGCTTTGCCTTTCAACTTTCCGCCTTGCGTTGCAACTTTCCAACCCTACCTTGCAACTTTCCTCTTCAATTTGGTGTTGTGCGTCGCGTTTGACCGAAACTCGACACCGGGGGCTTAGGAATCACATTTCCTGGTAGCCACGAACTTTTGTTGTTCGTAAAGCGGTGTCGAAATTGGAATCTCGCTTCGCACACTCCTCTTCTCGACATGGGAGTATGGACCACATTTTCTTCAGTTGCTCTCTCCAAAACTTGACATACGCATGCCGATTTCGCAGCCTCCCCGGAGTCATCGTCGACATCGCCCTGCTGACCACCACACTCACGACCAGAGATCGACATGTCGCCCGCACGCCCTCCGCACGAGGTATCCCACAAGAAGAAAACACCTCGCCCGTCCCGCCTACGTCGGCCCGCTCGCAATAAGAAAGCCGAACCTGGTGCGCCTCCGGGAGGCTGCGTGCCCTACGCCATCTCTAAGATCACGGGGAAGAGCAATGCGATGGCACGCGCATTGTGCAAAGAGACGGCTGAGTACCTATACAAGAAGGCCTTGGAGACTATGAAGAATCAGCCCACCGCCTTCAAAAGAGAACGCGGTGAAGACGAGCACGGACACGCATTGCCTATGGAACCTGATTTCTTTGGCAACGAGGAGAAAGCCGGCTACTCCTACCATGTCACCGACGCCGTGTTCAAAAGGCTTGGCTTTCAGATTCACACACTCCCTCGGGACGATTTCAAAAGGACCCTCGCCCACGGTGACAAGACGGTCCTCATCTTTGGCTACCTCAACCAGGCTTGGAAAGGCTGCTCCAAACTCCCTCACGGTGTTGGACACGCTGACCCGGATTTTTGGCAAAAGGATGATCCACACGCCGTGGCGGTTGTCAAGTCGAATCTGCATTGCATCAATCTTGAGGACCCCGAGTCCTTAGACAAATTTTCGCTTCCCATCGCCGAGCACCTGCAATCCAACGACGTCGCGGTAACGGGCGGTGGACGATGCCTACTTGAAGAACATTTACCGATGCTACACCGTGACTCGCAAAGACGGTGCTCCAGTCTAATTTAGAACTTTGCATAGACACCGAGACCATACTTACTCAAAATTTTAGAAGTAGTCAATCATCTTTAACTAATGTTGACTTTTATTGCCTTCATTGTGTTCAAGGGTATTTGTTGATTTATACGCCAACCTCCTCCAAATCGTCTTTTTCTTGCAATTTCATCATCTGCTTGCAATTTCATAAGCGGGTCACCATCATACCACCTTCGCACTCGAGACTTGCGGCTCAACTTTGGGTGATGGACCGCTCGCAGGAGGCTCCCCCGGATTCCGACCCAGCTGGACCCCCTGCTGCCGGACAGCTGCACGGTGATTGGGGAGCCGCTGAAAGAGATGCTGAACCTCCGGCATATCTTTCGGTATGAGCAGGGGTTTGGGCGGCTCGTGATTCACGAGAAACAACGACGAACGCTATCGTTTGGTAAGTTCGCTATCAATTGGTAAGTATAATGAAGGTTAATGTTTTCAAATTTTTTGCACACATAACCATATATATGTGACGTTTAAAACATGTTTGTTCGTCATTTGGAGGTGAATATTTTCATTCATGACTTGGTACGGGCGATTTTCGATAGGGTTTGGACGCGGGATCTCAAGCGCGCGGGGGTACAAAACCCCATATTGGAAAGCGATAGTTAACTTGGCATACGAACTTGAATTGACTTTTTGAATAATTAAATGACTATTAAATGAGAAAAACAAGCACTAGGAGATCATCCATCTGATGTAGCACTGAACATGGGAAGAAAATCGGAAGAAAATCAGCAAAACCCTAAGTATTGCCACAAGATTAGCTGATCAACACAACGTTCACGCACACTTGCAAGGCGCGCACGACATATTTACACCACACGATTCTCAACGAGAGCTTTTAAAAGCTCCGCCTTCTCATCACCAGCTGGGACTGCACCGTAAGACATGCCTGTTGTGTTCTTGTCCCAACATGTGAACATCTCGCCCACGTCGAAGGGAGACTTCATGCGGAGTTTGCGGGGACCCCGCACGAAAGCTCCAGCAACACAGACGTCTTCCACATTCGTAAAGTTTCTGTGTCGCTTTGCTGGTACCCAGAACTGCCAGGTGATCTCCTTCGTTGAAGCATGGCATGCCACCACTTCAACAAAATGGATTGGGACAGAGGTACCACCGTTGGGAAGTTGAATGGTAAACCAACACTTGTCCTTCTCCTCTCCTCCAGCGACGGTGGCTGCAAAACTTCCTGGCGTCATGTCTTCGAAGGTATAGTCATCTGGCAACGCTTCCTTCTCCTCCTTGAAGCGCCTTTTGCGATCGGCAAGACTCTCTTCAAGATCGTCGTCAGAGGACTCCTCATCGTCGCCATCAGTGCCCACACTGCCGCGAGGTGGTGTGCTCACCGCTTTTTTCGGCTGCTTGCGCACTTGCCGGTTACGTGGTGCGGGGCGTTGACTCCGAAGGCAAGCGCGAGTGGCAAGATCGACTTCCTTTTCGGAGGAGGACCCATCTTCGTCTCCATCAGTGCTGGGTGTTGTGCTCAACGCTCTCTTGCGAGAAGGAGGCTGGCAACGACGACGACCTGGTGCTGGAGCAGCAGGTGCTGGAGCCCTGGGAGCACCACTTCCAGGGGCCTGAATATCGTCTTCCCCCTTGAGAAACTCGATCAAGCGGTCCAACTTCTTGGCTTTGGTCCCAAGACCCCGGAAGTCAACCTCGCGGTCATTGAGCACGCGCACGATATGCTTATCCTCATATCTGCGAAGGTAAACTATTCATCAGACAAACGTGATATCAAAAAAATAAAGCCGCACAGTTCATGAAAACAAACTGCTCACTATCGTAGTACCTTCTGGAGATTAACTGAGTCGAATACTTGCTCTGGCGCATGAACATCACAATCTCCGAGACGTCGATGTGCTTCTCAGCTTCCTTCTCGACGTCTTTCCTTTTCCGGTTTACGCCATCAAAACACACCTCGAACTGCTTGTCCAGCGTGTACCGTGACTTCAGAGTTTTGTCGGGCACAATTGTTCCCGCTTCGGTATGCGCGCGAGTCAGAAGCAATGGGAGGTTCCAAACGGGAGGTATGCGTTCTGGAGTACGCTCTCGCACTGATTCAACCGTCAAAGGTAAGGGGAAGGTTGCCACCAATTGGTCGTGCTGCTTTTGGCTCACCAGCTCTGGTGTGGATGCACGAAGGCCTTCCATGCAAGTCTGGGTAGTTTTCTCCATGTCCACTTTCTTCTCCCCTTGACCCTTACGGAGCCAGCTCGGGTTGTCGACATAGTCCGGTGCGGAGTCGATAGCCGGGTAAGATGTGCAAAGAATCAGCCCAAGGTTTCGGTTGTTCTCAACACCAGTAGGCAACCACTCCGAGAACCTGTCCCCGAAGTTGTACATCGCGCGGACATTACCGTCCGGTGCCATGTAAAAACACCAGTTATGAACATGACGGTTTCGGCCGGCGTGGCCACCAAAGTCCTCGTTGAGATGCGGGTCGAGCCAGGTTTTGAAGTCCAAGTTGCAACCCACTATTGCGGTCTGCTTGTTGACCGTCTCGATCACCCACCTAGACACGAGGAAGTGGATCCACTCTTGTAAGGTGATGAACCAGTAGCCTAACTGATCGGCGGTCTTCCCCCATAACTTCATCTTCAACAATCCGAAGAACCCATCCACGTCATTGTGCGAGTGGCCCACAGGAAGACGGTGGAGATATATCTCCTTGTACAGCCCATAGTGCACCAAGTAGCAAAAAAACCCGAAGACGTGACGGTTCCAGTACTCTGAGCCTCCGTCCATCTGCACATGGCAGGTTGGTCGAAAGAAACGATTAGTCTCCGTAGCGACATATCGCAACAAGATGTTGAACGTGGTGAGGCACATGTTAACGTCTTTACCAGGAACCCACGGCATCAAAAGACACATGAACAACACCACGCCATGCATAACCACCGCTTGGAGATGAAGGTAAAAGAAACTGCCAGCCTTATGCAAGAGATGCAACATCTCAGTGCGCAGTGGCAGGCTAGCCGGCAGGGGCCTGGCGGGCGGTACATGTCCCTCCAGGAGTACCTGAACTTCCATGGCCGACACCCTCGGTAGGGGAAAGGACTTGGGTTAATTTTAGCTGTTTCGTTTCATTTGTACATAGTTATATTGAGTATTTTCTTAGAATCACCGTGGATATGCTAGCTATGCAATCCACCGTGACATTTTTTCCTTGCATGTTCGATGTGCGGTGTGCGCCTGACCTCCTTGCTAACAAATTTTGCAACACCATACTTCCTAAACTGAAAAATATACTAATAAAAGCAACGGGGAAATAATATTACCATATTCGTGCTTCCCCATATGAGTATTTTCTTACATTCACCTTGGATATGCTAGCTAACCAATCCACCGTGACAGATTTTTCCTGGCATGTTCGATGTGCGGTGTGCGCCTAACCTTCTTGCTAACAAATTCTGCAAAACCATACTTCCTAACCTGAATATAAACTAATAAAAGCAACGGGGAAAGAATATTACCTTATGCTTGCTTCCCGATATGCCGCGTCTAGCGTTAGCACGTTCCTAACATACCTTAAATACAGATCTTTTCACGGTTCCAAGCGGGGAAATAATTTTTTTCAAGTTCCGAAGTTTTTTTTTGCATCCGTTATGTTGCGAACATATGCGAACACAAAAAAAACACGTAAAATCCTCTATTATGGTCCATTATGCATTTTGGTGCTAGTAATTTTGCGACGGCTCCTGTATTGCTATTGGCTGGTGACATGAGACGCAGTCTGTAAAGCTCCCAGAATGAAAGTTGATGACATTGTCACGATGAACGTCGGCTGTATGGACTGGTGGCATGAGACGCAGTCTGCAAAGCTCCCAAAATGAAAGTTGATGACACGGTCATGAACGTCGCGTCGCGCCGCGTCGGCTGTATCGTGTATGGGCTGGACGCTGGTGACATGAGACGCAGTCCGCAAAGCTCCCAGAATGAAAGTTGATGTCACTGTCATGAACGTCGGTATGGGTGGCCGAGCCCGCAGGGGATTTGGCTGCTTACTTCACTTTTTTTTTTGGGGGTGGGGTGGGGTAGGTGGTGGGCGACCCCCCACTGGTCGGCCGAGCCCCACGGTATTTGGCGCCTTACTTGTCTGCTTTTTGGGGGGGTGTGGGGTGGTGTGGGGGAGGGGCGGGCGGGGGATCGGGAAGCTCCCTCCCCCGGGCTGGCCTGAGCCCCGCGGCGGGATTCGTCGGTCGCTTACCTTTTTTGAGGGTGGGGGGTGTGGGGAAGTGGGCTGGCGATACAGGAGAGGAGACGGGAGGGTCCAAAGCACCGCGCCTTCATTCGGCCTCTACAATGTTAAGGGCCCAAAAGTGGGGGTCAAGACTTTTTAAGTTTTCTAGAAAATTTTAAAATCGAAGTTTTGAAGAAAAATCACGCATGTGTAGACACGATATGATATGACACTCGCTCTATATAATTATATACATAGAACGCTTTATACACTATCGAATTCGCAAAATATATTTATATGTATAAACATTCTAGGACAAGTTTATTTTACGTTTTCAGAAATTTATATTTATATGCTCTGGGTTTGCGGCGTCGAAGACTCTGATTTTCAAGGTATAAAAGCGACGTTTGCCATTTTCACTTTCATTTCGGTCTGACGCAGTGTCACTCTACTCGTCGTCGTGTGTCACAGTAAATGTCAGTACGCGGTACGCGTACAGTAAGCGGCCGCTTCGCGGCCTTCGTTGTTGTATTTTTGATTTTTGGTAATATTAAATATAAGAAAATGCCTTTTACAATCGGTTATTTCGGTAAATTTTGCTGTCTTCGAAAGTTCGAAAACGTCTCGACATACGCCTCCAGCGTGTCACATTATTCTCGTCCTACGTGGCACCATAGGCGGCGTGCTTTTGAATTTTTGTTTTTTACTACTAAAAAACAATTTGCAGAAGACTCAACCACGGGGGTGCTCTCACAGGTCAGTTTCGTCGCTCAGCAGTTGCATAAGCAGGTTTTTCAGGTGGCTTTAACTAGTTTTCGGCTTCACCCGGTTTTGTAAAGCTAAGGATTTACAACATAGAAGTTAGAATTATGGTGCTGAAACTTTGAATGAACATCATATAAAACTTTTATATGTTGTGGAATTCCAACTTCGGGTCTCAGTTGATAGAAGTTTACCGCTTTCGCTGGCGATACGAGGGCCACTTCGCGAGCCTTGATTTCCTCCTCAGAGGCTCCAGCAATTATGGTGGACTCTATACTGCATGGCTGAACTTCAAACTTGGTCACATCCTTTTTTGACCTCACAGGAAGGATTTTAGCTTTTTACTTAGAGGGAGCAGCGCGTCCAGAGAGCAAATCTCTGGCGGGACGTGTGTGTCCTCGGGTCTAATCACCCCTGCTCCCCCCTCTAACTTTGGCGTGCTTTGCTGTGTGCAGATTCGCCTGGAGAATTACAAAAAAACTCCCAAGAAGGTATACCAAAGGTATATTTTTTTCACGGGCTATTTTGAGCTGAAGAGCGGCTGTTTTTTCAGTTGACGAAGCCCGTAAATATTAATTTTTCGGAGGCTAGAATTGTTGAGCGCGGCAGCGCCGAGAAAATACGAATGAGACTGCAGCAGGCCAAGTGCAGCCTGTGAGCCTCATCTATTTACCTTAGTTAGTTTGGTTTGCCTAAGGCACAGGCCTACGTGCGGGTGCATATCTTTGCTCCATGGTCCTACTGGTATGGGTGGTATTTTTGGGACTGCAGTCTGAGTGTTGGGGCGAACCCCACTCAGCTTGGGTTGAATTCCCAACAGTCCCGTGGGGGGGAGCGGGGATGCAAGTGCCGCAGGTGAAGAGCGAGAAGTCCACCGCTTGTGGAAGGAGTTGCGACCGGGTGCAACTCGATGGTAGAAGGGAAATCGCCTTCCCGTTTGCTGCATACCTGATTGGAAAAGTATGTGTAACACTGACTGCGCGTTGCATGATTCAACACGCAGTCACGGAACGATGAGCTCGGGAAGGTATGCCAAACCGTAGCGTTATCTTTGGGGACTGTAGCCTTAGTATTGGGGCTCACCCCGCTCAGCTTGGGTTAAAATCCCAACAGTTTCGGGGGGGGGGTAGCCGGAACCGACGGCAACGGGGTCACATCGCCGTCGGTTCCGTGGGCAACAGCACAGAGTGCCCTGCCCTGTTGAAGCAGTTACTAAATAGATAAATAGCCACTTGCATAGCCTGTTTATTTAGTATTGTGAGGGAGGCGCTTGCAAGTGCAAGATCGAAATCTCAGCATCCGTTGCATCTACTGCTGATCACTTTAAAGCTTGAAACGAAGTCGGGATTATCGATCACCAGATGTAAAAGGCTGCATAGCTTTTAAGAACTCAAAAAGCATATGAACTAGGTTGTAATATATACACTCTTGTTGCCGAACTAGGATTGAATAGGTTACTTTTTGGTATTATTATTGTTAATAACCATATTAACGGGTTATAACAAATAACATGATCTTTGATGCAATTTGAGGTTTCAACACTCTTAGGACCTTCTGTCGTATCTACAGCTTTTGTACATTCATATATGGTAACATTAGCTGTCACATATTACCGATTAGCACGTTTCCGACACGTTTTGGGTGCCGACATGCTCAAACCCTAAGTCCTAAGTCCTACACCCCCCTGAATTATTCATGTGCTGCACACCAACCGCATTCGAATGAGCAAAAATGGACCTCACCATCGTTTTCAGCAACATCGAAATATACAAGCAATATTAGTATTAGTATTGATGGCATACATTGGAGAGTTTTCCAAATGAAACCCAAATACCCTTGATGGTCATTTCGAACCCCCCGTGGGTTCCATGTGTGCCACTGTGGCACTAGCCACTAGGGGTGCTGCCGGGCACACATGTGCCGGCACAGAGCATTGTCAAGTAGCAGACATCGGTGGGGATCTCCACAGCTGCGGTCGTTGAAGTTGAAGTAGTCGGCCTATCCGAAATGGACGGTGAAGTCAAAGTAGGTGGTGGCTCTAGACGTGCGTACGGCAACGTGTTGTGCGGCACCACCGACCGTCAAGATGGTCGTATGGAACGGTGCCATTGCCACACCATCGACATCGCACGCGGTGACCGGTGTTGCGCCGGCATAGATACAAAGCAGAGCCGTAAGCAAATGCGGCAATGCCATACGGTGGATGCCATGCGGTGCACAGGATGCCATAAGGTGTTGTTGACGCCGTTGCACATCTCGACATAAGCGGTGCTCTAGTCTTCATCTGATGACTCCAAAATTGCATGCGAGCCTCGTCGTGTCCGTGATGCACATCGTATCACCATTGCGGCCTGGAATTCATCTGCCTCCGTCACGCCACCGTCATTTTGCTCCTCCTTTTGGTCGATATCTCGCCCGGGGACCACATGTCGACTAGAGCGGAGGAAAGTCCTTCCAAGATTTGTGCTTCGCCCCGTAGCGACGGTTGATGAGTGCCGCTTAACTCCGCGATCAAGGGGCGGCTCACCTTCACCCTCGCTTTCCTCAGAGCCTCCTTCCTCATTCATTACCAACCTCGATGCACGCTCTCGTCGCTCCAATTTTTGGTTCGAGGACCTCGTATCGTGTATCAAAGCGATCAACTCTCGGTGACATTGCCATGTGATAGACGTCACATCGGCTCACTTGGCGTGTACGCCCCGACGCCCCCTTCACTGCAGTCGCCCTCCTTTTCCAAGGAGGTGTCAATATGATATACTCATCATTCATATCGGTTACGAGTTGATACAAATATATCACTTCCGGGCGCTTTGTAGAGAACTCATCGCGGTAATACTCGGGCCCCTCTGGCTCCACCGACACATCGAATACGAGGCCTTTCCCGACCTCACGCTCCAAGTAATGGACGCATACCGTCTCTTTAGAGGGATCGCTTTGCTCATCAAATGTCTTTTGTTTCGCGATCATTCCCAAGAAATATGGATCCCGTGATTCATCGGGGGGGGGGACCATGACTATGATGTCATCCACATAGAATGATTGCCATATGCCACCATTACGCATCCGTGCTTCAAGATTGTGTTGTCACATCCGCTTCTGGTTGTGCACCTATCGCGATTTCGCCATTAAAAATGGCATCCAAATCCACGGTTTTGTCTTCGGAAGCGAGATGTGTGCCGTGGAAGCTGTACTTTGGCTCTCCTGTGTATTTCTTCCAGACTTCCACTTATCTATCGGCACCTCTTTACTACATGGGAAGCGTGTAGAGGGGGAGTATCATTATTAAATACAATTGTATTCCGTAAGTACCTTCTGTATTTTGCCAGGATTTCCTAGTATTTCGGAACGCTTCCCATGTAGCGAGTACCTACGGTTATCTATGGCAGATTTGCATAAGTCGCAGGGCTCGTCATGAATACAATGGCTGCACTTGATTAGACCTCACTCGCGTCTAATCGTGACTTGACTAGTGGGCCTCGATGCCTAATCGTGACTTGACTAGTACCTTGTCACGTCTAATCGTGACTTGACTACTCGGCCACCGTGAATAATCATGATTTGAGTAATAATCATGATTAATTTGGGATTTGTAAATTTTCCCCGCACTGTTCGTAAACGACTCTATATCATGCGAGGGGAAGAGGTATGCCATCTCGCGGAGACGCTTAATTTTTAAAGTTTTGATTATAATAATGCATACGAGTCTCTAGCACTCTAGCACTCTAGCGGCTGCAACTTGGCATACGTATCGATGGTGCATAGATGAACACAACGATATATTGTTTGTTGTGATAGGACAAGTAAAACCCAAAATCTGATTTCTTGTGGCTATGTACTAACCGTAAATAATAGGGTTTCTTGACCGTGAATAACTTTTGGGTCACGATGTCTTTCCGAATGCAACTTGGCATACGTATCGATGTTTCATGGACGAACACAACGATATATTGTTTGTTGTGATAGGATAAGTAAAACCCAAAATCCGATACCCATTTGTTGTGGCTATATACTAACAAGTACGCGTTCCGTGAAATTCACTACCTTGCTCTGCCTTCACCCCCCTTTCGCTCCCGACCCCCGTATACCCCCAAGACTCGATCGTATGCACAAATGAAGTTGATATTCGCATTCTACACGAAAAATGGCTTGAAAAATATTTTACCATCACGCTGCTTGACGCAGCCTCGATGGGTACTCCGAGCCCCCTGTAGCCACCCCATCAGAGATAGCCGAATTCGCTTCTCGCACCCCTCTGCCCCCGCAGGGAAGCTTAGCGCGCTCCGGCATAGTTGGTTGAGCAATTCCACTTCAATCCGCCTCCCACCTTATATGTATGACGTACATGACTCAATCGACCTTAGGGTACCGATAGTACGCCCCAGAACGAAGACGAAGTGAAAGCTCAGCACCACTTTCACAGGGCACCAATATTCCCCAACAGGTAGTGGGGAAGGTAGCTTGCTTGATACCCTGGGTGACCCCCCCTCGGACTCCACTGCAATTTGGGCAGCATATCCGACTAGCAGAGGGACGCCACCACAATCAGTGTTCGCCCAACACTACACTCCATCATTTAAGTTCTTCGTGGCCTATGTAAGCGCCCCCATACCATCGATGCATTACGCCCGCCGCGAAAACCCTAACATTATGGTCTAATCGTCTTGCCCAGAATCGAGCCCTGTCGATTCTGCGAGTGTATGCGCTTCGGATATAGCGCACACTGATGCGACTGAAGGAGACAAAAGTTCCGGGGACATCACCATGATCAGAAATGCAACCAACTGCGACATCATCGGCTGAATCATCCGGGTCGGCATAACACAAAGCTGATGCTGAATCGTCAATATCCAAGGTGGTATCATGATACGGATGCAATGACGATATATATTGTGCAGCCGGCAACGATTCACCACGACACATTATATCTGAAACCGGAGGCGGCTCTGGAGGTGGTGGATCAGCATGATTATCAGTGAATGCATCAGCATGTCGATCATCACCGTCTCCCCCCCCCTCAAACTGAACGAGAGCTCGCGGTCGTACCCGCTGAGATATCGCAAAAAGCCGCTCGGCCTCAGCTGAGCTGCTATCACTGATCGGCAGCGCCTGCTGCTGTCGCAACTGCCCGCGTAGCACTGGATACGATGCATGATCATCATATGGACAGTTATTATATTACCCGGTAAATAAAAACTGTTGTACGGAAAGGTAAGACGGCTGCGATACTTAAACACTGAATCGAAAACAAAACCAACACAAGAGCCCGCTCAGCTCTTTATATAGTATCACTGTCGGTTCGAACTTCATCGACATTCCCTCGGCACTGTATTGGATCTGCCTCGGCACTGTATTGAATCTGTTCGAATTCCCCTGTCACTCTTTCCTATCTCACATCTGCCTGATTGTAAATCTGCTGACGTGGCTGAACTGGAGCTCATCTGGTTCCCTCCAGCTCTGTACGACCAATCGAGATCATGAATCGTTTCTCCCCATTTTCCTTCAAGTCCGATCTGCTGTGGGTGCAGATGTTCTGACCAATCGGGATCATGAATCGTTTCTCTCCAGTTCTCTCTCAGGTCTAATCTGCAGTGGGTGCAGATGTTCTGATGCTGCTTTCGGGTCAGAGTCAGGCTGTCATTCCTGGTGACTCGTGTCATAAACTGTCACCCGTCAGACTGTCACTCGTGTCATAGACTGCCACTCGTGTCATAGACTGTCCCTAGTATACTGGGAATGGGGATCGACTCAGTGAAGGGTGTGTTCTTTGCACCCCAACAGAAATGGGACTCTTTTCAAGTTAAGGTCACCGATGCTCTATCCCGCCGCAGAATCACGGCCCGGGGGCTAGCCTCCATAGCGGGGAAGGCGATGTCCCTCCGTATGGCCCTAGGGCGACCGTCTTTTATGTTCACACGTGAGATGTATTTTGTGATTGAGTAGTCCAGGAGGTGGGATGAATTCGTCACAGTGACACCGGAGGTTGTGGCGGAGCTCAGCTTTTGGGCGAGCCTGGGATACGAGGAATTCACCTCCCCTATTTGGCAGGTAGCCGCAGCCGTTTTTGTCAATCTAATCTGGACAGACGCAGGAGCCACTGGCTGGGGAGGTTGGCTTGCGGCTAGCGGGGACAGGCCTCAGCACGATGCTCGGGGTCACCTCTCCCTTGCGGAGCGGAACGAGTCCTCCACTCTGAGAGAGCTCGTAGCCCTACCAAATAAGAACGGGTCCATGTGATTCAAAAATCACATGGACCCCACATGGACCTCACGTGGACCCACGTGGACTTGGAATGGACCTCACATGCCCCAAATGGTCAGACATTTCTCCCTAGGGGTCCATGTGGGGTCCATTGAAGGTCCATATGGGGTCCATGCGGCTTTCAGTCACATGGACCTCACATGGACCATCCTTACGGGTCCATGTGGGGTCCATGTGATACCCCTCAGTGTGTACGTAGCACGTGGATCCCACATGGACCGGTGAGGACCACATGGGTCCGATGGTCAGATATTCTTACGGGTCCATGCGACGCATGGACCCCGCATGGACCCCGCATGGACCCATAGGTATAATCGCATGGACTTCACGGGAACCACTCGGTTATCATCACATGGACCCCACATGGACCGGTAAGGACCACATGGGTCCCATGGTCAGACATTCCTACGGGTCCATGCGACGCATGGACCTCGCATGGACCCGTAGGGAAAGCATCACATGGACCCAGCATGGACCCCGCCCGTTTGGGCGCTCGCACGATTGGTCCATATGATTACTCAGCAGGTCCATGTGGTGTTTAAGCGGGTCCAAGCGACAATTTAGTAGGTCCGTGCGAGTATTAAGCGGGTCCGTGTGATTAGTCAGCGGGTCCATGTGAGTATTAAGCGGGTCCATGCGATTATTAAGCGGTTCCATATGATGGTCTTGCGGGTCCATGCGGTTATTCTGCGGGTCCATGCGGTTATTAAGCGGGTCCATGCGTTTAATTAGCGGGTCCATACGATTATATGTGGGTCCGTATGGTTATTCGGCGGGTCCATGTGATTATTAAGCGGGTCCGTGTGCTTATCTTGCGGGTCCATGCGATTATTACGCGGGTCCATGTGGATATTAAGCGGGTCCATGCGATTATGTGGGTCCATGGTTATTCTGGGTCCATGTGATTATTAAGCGGGTCCGTGCGATTATTTTGTGGGTCCATATGGTTATCCGGCGGGTCCATGCGAATATTATGTGGGTCCATGCGATTATTCGACGGGTCCATGTGGTTATTCAGCGGGTCCATGTGGGTATTAAGTGGGTCCAATACATGGACTAGATGTGTTGGACATGGGTCCAGTGGCAGGTACACATGTGGGACCAATGCGGGACCAATGTGGAACCAGTATATAAAAATATACATTATTTACCAGTAACGAAACTGCAGCTAATAATTTCGGTTCTATTACACAACATGCAAGGTTGTGTGTATGCGGATGCTATGTTGTGTGTATGCTAATGACGGATGGGTAAGTATCTAATGCTTTGTGATGGAATGAGGTGTCACTGCAGGTATGCGTGCGGGTATGCGAGCAAGCGCACTGACAATTACGAAAGAACTACAGGTGATTAAAAGTACACGCAGGAAGCACGCAAATTTACGATATAAAATACTTACTTTCCTAAATAAACTAAGTACGCTACATACACTCTTACTTAAGGGCTCTACAAGATCTACATACACGTATGCAGATCTATGCTGATGAAACCCTAAATATACAGGTCTGCTATTCTATCGCTCGGCCTGCCTAAACTGCAAAAAAAGAGCTCACGTGTGAGCACTGGATAGCGCAACCCAGGCTCCGATGGTACCTGCAATAGGCACAACCCACGTCAATAGAAGCGCATCTCACAAACGTGAGTAAACACAAAAACTGATGTGCAGTTCCAATTTTTGAGAAAACCGCACAAACGCACCGGACAACTATCCTGTTCTTGATAATGCCGGTAACCTACGATGGCACCGCGCGTCGGCTCGGCTGCTGCGCACATACAACCAAAAACCGCCAAGCCCATTCAGTCAAAGAGCACATAATCAACAAGTCACTGCGGAGGACGTTGTACTCGAACCAGCCAAATATCAACAACCCCATTCAGCAAAAGAGCACAACGACAAACGAAAGTCGATAACTGTCACCGCGGGGTAGGTTGGATTCGAACCAACACGCGTTAGTCCGTTAACGGAACTCGCGGAATCCACCCCCTCACTGACGCCGAGCTAGTATTTGGGATGCTCAAATCCGTCAAGCCGGGAGCACCGCGCGGTGGCGCTCACACGAGACTACTCACCTCAACACCACAAGGTGCTCGCTGTGACAAATGAAAGCAAATAGAATATGCCATAAACAAAAATACACAGCAAAGAACCATGCGTGTGCCACAGTGGTGGAGCTGCTTCAGTTCCAAAATGATTTGCGGCCGCTTAATGATTTTATTGCATCGGTAACTTATGTTAAGTCAAACGAACGGAGAACTCGTCAACGGAGAAATCGCAGATCGATTTGCGATCCTCCGCGATTGTGTTTTTTTAAAGTATCTAGTATGGAGAATCCGAAAGTTAGGACAGGGGAGTTCATCGAGTCCGTCGATTGCACTGTCCGCTGGGAAGCAATCCCACAGAGTGTCTGTTCGTTCGATTTTTTCCCTTTGGTTCGTTTTGAAAAAATCGCGCGCACAAAATTGCCGATATCTCATGGGAAAAAAACATTTTTGCTTTGTTGTTTGGCAGAATATATTGCAATCAACCTGCCCTTTTTAGTGCCCAAATTTTGTTTTTTCCGATTTTTGGGTCGATTTTCGCCATCTCTCAACGAGGAACTCTTACACCGCCGCTTGCCTCGCCCACGTTCTTTAGATAGGTCCATGTGAGGTCCATGTGACCAGAATCCCCAAAAATGTGAAACTGTGCGTTGGTCCCATAGGCTTCACGTCGGGTCCATGCGGTCGGTCCGAGTGTGGTCCGACGGGTTATTTGGCAAGTCCATGCGAGGTCCATGCATGGTCAGACATTTTTGCATCACATGGACCCGGACCCACGCCTAGACCCAGTTGTTTTTTTTGTAAAATCGATGGGACCCGCTGAACCTCATGGGGGCAGCGTGAGGACAGGCCTTTAACGCTGGTCGGTCCAAGTGAGGTCCATGTGTAACGCGTAACCTAAAAATGCACTTTTTTGAGCAAAAACAGGCAAAAACACATGTGCGTTGGTCCCATAGGCTTCACGACGGGTCCATGCGGTCGGTCCGAGTGAGGTCCGACGGGGTATTTGGCAGGTCCATGCGAGGTCCATGCATGGTCAGACATTTTTGCACCACATGGACCCGGACCCACGCCTAGACCCAGTTGTTTTTTCCCTTACCCCATGGGGGCGAGCTGTGGTCCTCTTAAGGGACCATAGGGGTTTTTAGGGTTGCGGCGTATTGCTGCGGCGGATTCCGAACGGGTCCGTGTGGGGTCCAAGGCATGGTACCGACGGGTCCGGGGTGCGGGACCGGTAATGGACCCATAGGTCCGAGCCCCCGCCCTCGTGTTGTACTGCTCAATTTAAACACTTACTCACCCGAGCGTGCTTCGTGTATGTATGACCTTTTGCAGGCGTTCTACGTGCACCATGCTGGATTGGTTGGTTTGGCACTCGTTTATGTGACGATAGATGACGACTCCCCAGAACATACAAGGGAGCCGCCCGGGACGCTACGTTTCAGACTACGGCACTTGTCCGTGTGATCAATGCCACCACCGAGGGCTTACGACACGTGAGCTTGGCCGCCGTCAAATTCTCCGACACGTCAAACGATTTGGTGCTTACATTCCGCAAGAGGAGTCCGAAGAACAGCTGGATGAGCAAGATGATGCGACGGGCGGTGCGGATCGTGACCATACCCCTCGGGAAGCCGAGGTGATATCCAACTTTGAAGCTTTGGCGAAACACATCGAGGACTTGGGGTTTGGGAAAAAACTACGTCGTGATGATGATGGCGAATCGTCATCTGGAGACGATAGCGGCGACGAGGAAGGCGGTGGCGAGGAGGATGAAGATGCCGAAGACCTTACTGACGATTCCGCGGATGATTCCGATGGCGAAGACGATGTGGTGAGTGCGGTGTTCAGGATGTGGTACCCATAGGGAACCTTGTGGGGACCGATGGGTCCGGGGTGGGGTACCGGTATAGGACCAGTACATACCGCCTCATACTTTTCTAGTAGTGAGTGCTGCTTGCAAGTTGAGGTACCCACGTAGGACCTACGTGGGACCTATGTGGGACCAATAGGGGACCGGTCGAGGACCCATATCGCCCCATGACTTTACACATGCATCCTTCTAGTACCAAGCGTGGGTGGATTGATGGAGTGTTGGCACCCTGCAGGACATTTCCAAGATCAACGGACTGTTACTTGACCTTTTGGAGATGCAGGTCGAGCACAACGGGACCCAGTCCATCTTTGCATCTATTCTCGACATCATCCAGGGAAGGCTCCCGGAGGGCAAGCCCAAGGACACTTCGCTCTTTTACGACCACCTGGTGGATGAGCTAGAGGTACTGTGGTCCACTGGTCATACGGTTTTCGACATCATCGAGAAAAAACCCTTCAAAGTCCGATGCATGGTGTACGCGGTACTCATGGATTACGTTGGCCTTGTGGACGCATCCCGACGAATGGCTGCGACTGCCATTATGGGATGTATGAAGTGCCTGATCGCCGGCATTGGGAAAGGGAAAAGCAAGATGGGGAAAACGATCTTTCTGGAGAAGTTCCAAAAGCGCCGAGGTCCGCCCATTCTTGGTTGTACATACTCATATAGATAGGTCCCATATCGGTCCCACGTCGGTCCAGGATGCCGACAACGTAATGCCCCTAACTTGTACCGATCGTGTTTTCCGAGAAGTCCGTGATAGGAGCGTTGTTGCTTTATAAGCACTTGTCTGAGTCCCGCCCCCGCCCCGCCCCCATGTCGCCCCAATACCGCCCCCACCCCGCACCAGCGCTGCCCCCATTAATTATGGATTGTACACTTACTTATCCAGGTGGCGATACCGAGACTGAGCTCCACACCGATGAACGTGTCCGACAAATACAGCAGTTGCACGAAGGCATGGCGAAGAACGGCGCTTCATGTGGCGCTTTGCATCGCCTCCCCCGTGTAGTCCATCTCGGGTGCGCCACCCACTGGTCCATGCGGGGTCCATGTGCGGTCCATGCGGGGTCCACGCATCGCCTTCACTACGCAACCATGCCTCAAAGTGCCTCAAAATGCCTCAAACTGGCCGATTTTGTATGTATTCGGCGAGATTGAGCGATTTCGACCATTTTCGGGACCGTTCGGTGCCACCCCACGGGTCCATGCGGGGTCCATGCGAGGTCCACGCATCGCCTCCCCCACGCAGTCCATCTCCGGTGCGCCACCCACGGGTCCATGCGGGGTCCACGCATCGCTTCCCCGTGTAGTCCATCTCGGTGCGCCACCCCACGGGTCCATGCCAGGTCCACGCATCGCCTCCCCCGTGTAGTCCATCTCGGGTGAGCCACCCACTGGTCCATGCGGGGTCCATGCGGGGTCCATGCGGGGTCCACGCATCGCTTTCATCACGCAACCATGCCTCAAAGTGCCTCAAAATGCCTCAAACTGGCCGATTTTGTATGTATTCGGCGAGATTGAGCGATTTCGACCATTTTCGGGACCGTTCGGTGCCGTTTCGGGACCGTTCGGTGCCACCCCACGGGTCCATGCGGGGTCCACGCGGGGTCCACGCGAGGTCCATATATGGTCCGTACGGTTGGGCGCCTATCGGAGGTTTGGTCCGTGCTGAGCTTAATGGGTCCAACCTGGGTCCAACCTGGGTCCAAGCGATCATGTTTGGTCCAAGGGCGGTCCAGGGTCGGTCCGGGGTCGGTCCAGGGTCGGTCCATGCACCACATGCTGCCTTAAAGCATGTCCATACGGGTCCATGCGAGGTCCCACACGCCAGCGGCGAGGAATCCGTGGTAATATTTCGATGGTCACATGGACCCCACATGGACCGACGAAACACCGCATGGACCCATGGGGAAATGTCGCATGGACCGAGAAATCAGTGGTACCACGTGTGGGACCCACCCCGGACTGATAGGGATTTTTGGACCAATCTAGTGGTAAAAACCCGAAGGCTTCATCGACGGGTCCATGTGATCCAGTTTCCACGGGTCCATGTGGGGTCCATGTGGTCCCTACGGGTCCATGTGGGGTCCATGTGGGGTCCATGCGGGGTCCCTATTGGTCCCGGCATCACATGGACCCGTCCTTATTCGGTAGGGTAGCTATTCTCAAAGCACTACAATCCTTCGTTCAATTTATATCCGCCACAGCCGTGCACTTGCACACGGACTCCCAGCCGGCTTGGAGGATTCTGAGCAAGGGATGCAGTGCTAAGTCGGCTCTACACAGGCTGGCAGTTGAGATTTTCTGGTGGCGCGTGACCCACGATGTTCGGTTGCACGTCACGTGGATCCCCAGAGACCTCAATGAGTATGCAGACTACTTAGCAGGTATTTACGATTCCGACGATTGGATGCTCTCAGAGTACTGGTTCCGCTGGCTCGATGCTAGGTGGGGGAGACACACGATCGACAGATTCGCAACAGACAAAAATCACCTTCTCCCCCGCTTTATGAGCAAGTGGTGGTGCCCAGGGTGTGAAGGAGTTGACTGCTTTGCTTCGACAGACTAGTGGTTCGAAAACAATTGGTGCAATCCCCCCTTTGGCCTCGTTGGCCAATTGTTGCGGTGTCTTATCCCGCACGGGGCCAGGGCTACAGTCATATGCCCTAGATGGACGGGTAGACACTGGTGGCCTCTGCTTTGCCCGGACGGGATTCACTTTGCCTCCTTCGTTGTCGATTGGGTAGAGCTGCCGCGGGACTCTATAGAGCCTCTGTTTAGGCCGGGGGCAGGTAGGGCCAATGAGGTTGCAGTGGGCCCGCCGTCTTTTCGAGTGTTGGCTTTGAGGATCGATGGTTCTTGTTGATTGGAACAGGCAGAGCACTGGCTTCCCAATTTTGGAGCGGATTACAAGTGAGCCCCAGAGACCCCCTTGAGCAAGCCCTCCTCAAGTCGATGAAGGAAGGTATGGTGACCACTAGAGCTCCCTCCACCTGGCTGGACAGTTATGGAGAGATTATCCGCAGGTATCGATCGTTCTGTGCGGCTAGGGTGCCGCCGAGAGTACCAATACCGGCAAACCCTATCACGGTCTGCCTTTTCCTTCAGCTTGTGACCTCGGAGGCCAAGTCGTATGCGGTTGTGAAATCAGCTTCGGGGGCCCCGTTCTCTCTCCACGAGATGGCCTTGGTACCGGTAGGGGAAATTCCCACAAAGCACCCCCTGGCTAAGGGGATCCGGGCACGAGCTGCTAAGAGGCGGATCGGCTTGAAACTGAGGAACCAGAAGGACCCCCTCGAGCTCGAGATTCTACAATCCGGTATTTTACTGTATGTGCCAGAGGTGTCTACTTGCCCCATTGTTCACTTGTGCACGGCGGCCATGGTTGCTACGATGTGGGCGGGATTCCTCCGATTCAGGGACATGAAGTTAGTATGGGTTGAACTGGTTAAGTTCTACCCGACCCATATGGAGATTCTCCTGATCGAGAGGAAGAATGACCAGTTCAGAGAGGGTGACGTGGTGTTCGTGACCAGGAGTCCCCGCCAGGCTACTTGCCCAGTAGCCTTCTGTGAAGCCGTGATTGCTCGGGCCCGTCTTTCGGGCCTTGTGAACCTGTTCCAGTAAATGTTCGCCCCGACTAGCGAACTGCCCTTGTGGGGCTTTGCCATAAGCTATGGGGATTAAGTGCCGGCCACGGGGAGAAAAATATGAATCGACAGGGGAGAAATTCAAGGGCGCCGAAGGCGCCCTTGTTCAAGGAAGGAAAAAGGGGAGAAAAAGGGGAGAGAAAGGAGGGGGGAAGGGGGAGAAAAAAAGGGGGGAAGGGGGAGAAAAAGGGGAGGAAAAGGGGAGGAAAAAAGGGGAGAAAGGGGGGAAGGGGGAGAAAAAAGGAGGGGAGAAAACGGGGAGGAAAAAGGGAGAAAAAGGGGAGAAAAGGGAGAAAAAAAGGGGGGAAGGGGGGAAAGGGGGAGAAAAAAAGGGGGGAAGGGGAGAAAAGGGGGAGGAAAAAAGGAGAAAAAAGGGGGAGGTAAAAGGGGAGAAAAAGGGGGGAAAGGGGGAGAAAAAGGAGGGAGAAAAAGGGGGGAGGAAAAAAGGGAGAAAAGGGGAAAGGAGAGAAAAGGGGAGAAAAAGGGGGAGAAAAGGGGGAGGAAAAAAAGGGAGAAAAAAAGAGGAAAAGGGGGGAAGGGGGAGGAAAAGGGGGAGGGAAAAGGGGAGGAAAAGGGGGGGGAGGGGGAGAAAAAAAGGAGGGGAGAAAAGGGGGGAGGAAAAAAAGGGAGAAAAAAGGGAAAAATGGAGAAAAAGGGGAGAAAAAGGAGGGGGAAAAAAAGGAGAAAAAGGGGGAGGAAAAGGGAGAAAACAGGGAGAAACAATGGGGGAAAAAGGGGGAGAAAAAGGAGGGGGAAGGGGAGAAAAAGGGGGGAAAGGGGGAGGAAGGACCGTCTACGTGGATAATATATTTGGAAAACGTGTTCCCGTGTAACAGATCGCGTCACGCGTCGTTTATAATTTATAATTCTGGATAATTTATATCAGAAATGATCGATAATACGCGTGATGTCATACCGCGCCGCGCGGAGAGCAAATTCTGACGCGCGGCGAGCCCCCGCTCGGCCCAGGCGAAGTGACACTGTATTGTACTGTCCAGAACTGTCCCCGGGCCCTTTTAGGCCCTAAAAGGGCCCACTCGGTCGGCAAGAAACCAGGAAAAATTAGCAAGGTACAGGCACAGTAAAATTGTTCCTCCCTACGGCCATTGATACCGCATTATCCATTGTGGGAGCGTAATTACACGCCGATATTTAAGATTTCAGGCTTTAAACCCTAAAAACACTCGTTCGCGCGTCACCCGCGACGCCAACCGCCGTATTTGGGCGTAACTTTCGCAACACGACACTTATCCATTCGTGTTATGTCCGGAGGTACTATCTCAGCCTATCAGACCTAACATTTTCAAATATTAAACGCAAGAATCAGGTCAGTTTGGGTTCGCAATTGCAATCATCCGCTAAGCGGTTCGCTAGCGCGCGACGCGACAATGCGCGGAGCATACCGCGTTTAGCATTTCGCAACACTTAGCCATTCGTGTTATGACCGAAAGTACCATCTGAGTTCATCGGAAATAACAGTTCTGAATAATAAATAGACGAATCCGGTCAGTTTGGGTGCGTAGTTATAATCATCTGCTCGTGAGCGGTTCCGCGCTAACGAGTCGTGCCCGCAGCGCGGGAGCATCGGCGGAATTTTCCAATCCATGTTATGAATGAAGGTACATGAATCTCAATTCATCAGACCCGGCAATTACGAATATCGAACTATCCGGTCAGTTTGGGAATAGTAGAATAGTTAGTTTACCACAATGACATATAATCGTATCCGATACTTTTCCGGTTAGTAGACGAACACAACGATATATATAGCTAGTTTACCACGATGACATATAATATATCCGATACTTTTCCGGTTAGTAGACGAACACAACGATATATTGTTTGTTGTGATAGGATTAGTAACGAACCCAAAGTTTGATACCCATTTCTTGTGGCTATATACTAACCGAAAATAATAGGGTTTCTTGACCTTGAATAACTTTTGAGTCACGGGGTCTATCCGGCTGAAACTTGCCATAATCACTGATGATTCATGGACGAACACAATGATATATTGTTTGTTATGATAGGATTAGTAAAACCCGAAATCTGATACCCATTTCTTGTGGCTTATATACTAATCGAAACTAATCGGAACGACTAGCGGCGTCCTAGCGCGAACGATGTTTTACCTATGGCATGTGCGAGTGTTATGTCCCCGTCGAACCCAAGCACTATGTATGCTTATTACACTCTTATTCAATATATCAAAAAATATCGACCGTACTAAGAAACTCTATTTTTATGGTTCATATATAGCCACAAGAAATGAATACCAGATTTTGGGTTTTACTTTTCCTATCACAACAAACAATGGATCGTTGTGTTCATATATGAAAGCCCTATATGTATGCGAAGCTTCATCCGGAAAGACATCGTAATTCGAAAGTTATCCACATATTAATAATCCCTATTTTTACGGTTCATATATAGCCACAAGAAATGAATACCAGATTTTGAGTTTTACTTCTCATATCACATCAAACAATGGATCGTTGTGTTCGTGTATGAAATTCCTATATGTATGCGAAGTTTCATCCGGAAAGACATCGTAATTCGAAAGTTATTCACATACTAATAAACCCTATTTTTATGGTTCATATATAGCCACAAGAAATGAATACCAGATTTTGAGTTTTACTTCTCATATCACATCAAACAATGGATCGTTGTGTTTGTGTATGAAAGCTCTATATCTATGCGAAGTTTCATCCGGAAAGACATCGTAATTCGAAAGTTATTCACATACTAAGAAACCCTATTTTTACGGTTCATATATAGCCACAAGAAATGAATACCAGATTTTGAGTTTTACTTCTCATATCATATTAAACAATGGATCGTTGTGTTCGTGTATGAAAGTCCTATGTCTATGCGAAGTTTCACCCGGAAAGACATCGTAATTCGAAAGTTATTCACATACTAAGAAACCCTATTTTTACGGTTCATATATAGCCACAAGAAATGAATACCAGATTTTGGGTTTTATTTTTTCTATCACAACAAACAATGAATCGTTGTGTTCGTGTATGAAAGCCCTATATCTATGCGAAGTTTCATCCGGAAAGACATCGTAATTCGAAAGTTATTCACATACTAAGAAACCCTATTTTTACGGTTCATATATTGCCACAAGAAATGAATATCAGATTTTGAGTTTTACTTCTCATATCACATCAAACAATGAATCGTTGTGTTCGTGTATGAAAGCCCTATATCTATGCGAAGTTTCATCCGGAAAGACATCGTAATTCGAAAGTTATTCACATACTAAGAAACCCTATTTTTACGGTTCATATATTGCCACAAGAAATGAATACCAGATTTTGAGTTTTACTTCTCATATCACATCAAACAATGGATCGTTGTGTTCGTGTATGAAAGTCCTATGTCTATGCGAAGTTTCATCCGGAAAGACATCGTAATTCGAAAGTTATTCACATACTAAGAAACCCTATTTTTACGGTTCATATATAGCCACAAGAAATGAATACCAGATTTTGGGTTTAACTCCTCTTATCGAATTTTTAACTTTTAAGAGGCACCATCAACTGACACGTCGGATGCTATATTAGTGTTATCAGCTGATGTGGCAGCTGATAACAGAATATTCGAAAGTGATAACAGAATATTCGAAAGTGATAACAGAATATTTAGGGGTGATAACAGAATATTTAAGACTGATAACAGAATATTTTACTTACGTGGCAAGGGATAACAAACTATTCTATGAGGGCAGAAACTCACAAAAGGATATCCTATTTGGTTCCAAATTGAACACCTGTTCAGAAATCTAACGAAAGTCACTACAGAGATCTTGCCCGGAGCAGATTTTGCCCAAATTCCAGGTCACGTAACAGCCTTCGTGTAAAAACCTGCAGATCCTGCACAACAGACATCAATGCACACCCGAAAAGTGAATATCCGTCAGATTTTGCCCTTCTGGCACGAATCTAGGCAGGGTACACTCAAACTATGCACACCGGAGCAGTCAGCGCAATAAGTTGTGCCCATTTACATGCCACACACTCTGTGCTTAAGTGGTGGGCGCACACTTGATAATCGAATGTTGGGTTCTACACTACGTTTCTTTCCACGTAATCGTGCAAAAGCATGCGTATGAGTGCATAAATTGTGCAACATTGAAAAAGGCAAACAACAATAAAGGCACGCTTCTCACCTCTGCTGAACAGAGATTCCGGACAACATAACCTCCAGCTGTGCAGCCGAAACCTGCAAAGCATTATCCTGCGCACCAAACACAACGTACCAAGTTATGCAACGAGCAGGCAAAACGGGCAGGCACCGCATTATGCATCGAGCTGGCTACCAGGCTAGAACGAAATTTCACACGCTGAACAGATTCTTACACAAGGTGGAACCCAAACACATGGTACGGTAGGCTTCTCACATCTAGTGAACAAAATCCCGACAGCCTAGTCTCTAGCCATGCTGTGCAGGCAGTAACTATTCAGCTCAGAGCGGGATAAAGATACGCCAAACTTCACAAATTGCAGGCGGTGGAACCGTACCTTCCAGTGGCAGGGTCGGGTGTGGTCCCGAGGCGTGCCATCAGGCTAACGCACTACCCTGCCTCGGGTGCTTGCATGAGTGCAAGCAAAGGAACAAACATCAATGGGCAACGTGTCGTTGCCCCTCGTTAAGCATAGCTGAGATTTACTCAGGCCTGCGTACCACACATGCACAGCCATACCACAGTCATTGTGATTGAACTCCAAAAGCGAAAACTGGGAAACACGCGCAATATTAGTTGACATATGAAAACTCGAAAATTCTGAAAACAAAGAACAGGCATCTAGACATAGCGAGACGAGAGAAAACACGGCGGATACCTCCTCGCCATAGCTGGTTGCCGTCGTGATACCGCTCCCACCGACCATTTTGATATCACAGTTGTGATCTGCATAACCGCAACAATGCAGACAACATAAGATAAAAGAAAAACATATAGGCAGTAACTACTCAGGTCAGAGCGGGATAAAGATACGCCAAACTTCACAAATTGCAAGCGGTGGAACCGTACCTTCCAGTGGCAGGGTCGGGTGTGGTCCCGAGGCGTGCCATCAGGCTAACGCACTACCCTGCCTCGGGTGCTTGCATGAGTGCAAGCAAAGGAACAAACATCAAACGTTTGTGACCTACCCGCATGCCGCGCACAGACCAATTCTGCGCAATGCAAAGATCATCGCTGGTAAGACTGTAAAAAAAACATCTAGAAAACTGAGGAAGATACCAAACAGCTGAAAGTCAAATACTGCACTACGTACGTACGTAGTCAGAGCAAACAGTCAACGCAGCTGCGTGACGACAAACCGCCAGAAAAGAGGCATACGAACGAACGTACTTTTGAAGCGCTCGCATGCCAGCACGCGCGGAGAGATCTGTCTCAAGTACCTGCACACCGACAGCACACAACTCTTTGTAGCTTGATACGTTAATGAAAAGGGCACGCGGGTTTGACCAACTCAAGTAGCTCCGGCCGCCGCGGCCGAAAATGGCTTGAAATTCTCGGATGTACAACACTCGAAAAGGAACAAGGAAAGAGGATATCAAAACTTCCGAGGCAAACTTTCCTCGTAAAAATGCCGCATGATGGCATGCTTCATGGGTGATGTGGAACGTCATGGAGATTAAAATGCACGGAACAACGGAAGGCGCACGATGGGTTCAGATCTATTCAGATCTGACGCTTGCGAGATTGGAAGGGGATTAAATGGGGATTAACTCCCCGTGGCCGCACCAGATCCCGACCTCTCGGTATAAGCTGAGGCTACAGTCCATATAGTCGAGGTTCATGACAGTGTCATCAACCTCCATTTATTCGCGGACTGTCTCAACTCTCATGTCCGATGTATCTTCTCGACCACATCTAAAATATATTTAAAATTTTTTTATTTTAAATTTATATATAATCTGCGTGTCAGCTGCCCGATGGAAATTTAGATTCGGAAATTCACTTTTGCGAATGCCACTTCACTGTATAACATGCTGACGTCATTTTCACTCCTTAAAATTTAGACCAATCGAACAAGCGTCTAAAAAGTGAAAACATAAAGGCTTCACGCATGACAGCGTTACGCCCAGGTTTTTCAAAGGGGGGGACAATCTAAAGATTTCCCCCCAATTATTGGACAATTTCTATTGGTGAATATACAGTGTCACAACTGTTGAGTATAAATATATAATTGAGCTTCTTACTATTTATACCCTCCCGTCTCCGACGGAGGGCCCATGCGGCGTTTAAAGTGTCGTGGTCACACTTTTGTGATCAGGTAGGTGGTCGCCAGGTTTTACGACATGTGACGCAGTCCGCAAAGCTCCCAGAATGAAAGTTGGTGACAGTGTCATGAGCGTTGGGAATTATACACAGGAGCTCGCAGAGCTCGTGTGTGGTCGTGGTCACACTTTTGTGATCAGGTAGGTGGTCGCCAGGTTTTACGACATGTGACGCAGTCCGCAAAGCTCCCAGAATGAAAGTTGGTGACAGTGTCATGAGCGTTGGGAATTATACACAGGAGCTCGCAGAGCTCGTGTGTGGTCGTGGTCACACTTTTGTGATCAGGTAGGTGGTCGCCAGGTTTTACGACATGTGACGCAGTCCGCAAAGCTCCCAGAATGAAAGTTGGTGACAGTGTCATGAGCGTTGGGAATTATACACAGGAGCTCGCAGAGCTCGAGCTCCCAGAGTGCAAGTTGGTGACAGTCTGACAGAGTGCAAGTTGGTGACAGTCTGACAGAGTGCAAGTTGGTGACAGTCTGAGACAGTGCAGTGCCAGTGCAGTGCAGTGTCACAGGACACGGTGACGATGACAAAAGCGTTGTCGTTGTCGTCGTCGACACGTTGTGTTCAGATAGGTGATCGCCAAGTTTCACGACATGTGACGCAGTCTGCAAAGCTCCCAGAATGCAAGTTGGTGACACAGGCACGAAGAAAAAAAGTGTACTAACGGGGGGGTGTGGGGGGGCGGAGCCCCCCCCACTGGGCTCAGTCTGAAAAAAAAGTGCACGGGGGGTGTGGGGCGGAGCCCCCACTGGGCTCAGTCTGGGAAAAAAGTGTACTTATGGGGGTGGGCGGAGCCCCCCACTGGGCTCAGTCTGGAAAAAGAGTGTACTTTCGGGGGTGGGGGGGCGGAGCCCCCTCACTGGGCTCAGTCTGGGGAAAAAAAAAGTGTACGTACGGGGGGGTGTGGGGGGGCGGGCCCCCCATTCCAGGCCGCAGGCGACTCAGAGGTTGTGCCGTTGGGAATCAGGACTGCTTGGAAAAACAAATTTGGACGAAAGTGTCCCGTTTCCACGTTATGGGAGGCTTAAATCTTCTGACTTCAACATGTATGATAGTCCATGTTTTTTGCTTGCAAGGTTGGGGACATGGATATGCCATTGAGGGTAAAGGTATTGGGCTCGGGATGCCCTCGTTTGAGCAACTCGATACTGATAAGAACGGTTGCATCACTTTGGACGAATACGGAATTGCATTAAGACTCATAAAGCAAAGGAGCGGTGCCTCTTCCTTGCAATTCAATTCAGGGTCCTCGAAATCCTCTAGTAACGTCCCCGAAACCACCACCTCAGGGAAACACCCTCAATTTGCAGAACATTCAAACGTTTTCAATAAGTCGCAAATCGGCGCCCCTCGTCGCAGGCTGGTACGAGAAGGCGCTCAGCTGCCTCTCGCCGTGAAAACTTCCACAAGTTCCTGTCTTCACAGACATACTAGGGCCCTGGACACCTGCGACTTTGCGTTTCAGATTTAGAGGCTGAGCATTCCAACTTCGGAAATTCTCATTGTGCTAACATGTACCTTCCGTGTACCGACGATATCCACCTGATTCCCTCCGGGATACGATGCACGACAATGTAATTTGTGACGGAACTAAAGCTTGGATACTACTCTGCGATTGAACTGTGAGCTGACGTACTTGCAGAGCGTCTCTGTCACTGTCACAGTCACTGAGGACCTTTACCCATTCGCCGAAAGAAACTCGAGAGTTATCTTTCAGGAAGTAATTTCCCTAAGTTCGTTTGGCTTCGAACTACAGGTGGAAGACTATAGTGAAACGACAGGAGAATTTGGAGGCTACAGCGAGATGGAAGAGGCCTCAAGTTTGACAGGTCTTCTTTTTCCTCATCGTTCCCACAGGCCCTATTTCCTTGACGCATAATTATTCCCCCGATTCACGTGACTCTCAGGTTGCTGGCTGACTGCACAACCTCCGGGGATAAGCAAAAAGAAAAACAAAAAGAAAAATGAAAATTGACTTACATCCTGTAAGTGGGGCTATTTTTACAAGGGAGCCGAGCCCTTGCCTATTACCTACAACCACTAGGCAGAGTTAGATTTAACTGCGAGTATGCCGTAGGATGCATACGATTATCGTTTTACAAGGGAAAAACGGGCCGGTCCGGCGGCGCCATAACTAAAGTAAGCTAAAAGGTTTTATTTTATCTGTGACCGAAGATTCATAGCAAACGAGTCGAGGCGTCGTTTAAGATTCATATCCATGGCCAAGGATTTAAAACTCGCTGTCAGACAGGGATGTGAGTAGTACCCCGCTGTATCCACTGAGTGAGTTCGATTGTTGGCAGCTGGAGCTCGAACACTGCCGCTTTCCCTCCGATGTCCCCTCGCTGCTGCTGTGATGCACTTGGCTCTCAGATGTTGCCAGGATGCTTTGCGACTGCTGGGAGTGGCTGGATCGCCAACTTACGGCCGGGACGCCGCCTTCGCCTTCTGAGTCGCAGTCGTGTTTTTCGTCGGCGTCGCGGATTTGCGTTTGCTCCTGCCCGTGGCGTCTCCAGAAGGGACGGTATTTGTAATATCTGCGTAGGAAGCTGGTGGCTGTCGAGGGGTAGGCTTCATGGTTGGCGTAACTGTAAACAATTGTTTGCGAACCAGCGCGTCGTTGTCTTTGGTTGGAGGATGGGTTTCACGAACAGTGCTGTCGAAACGAATATATTTTACTTGGGCTGGGGGGTCTCGCAACTCTTGTGGTTTGAGTGGCGTGATGGGTGCGAAATCAGCTTTCTCTATGTATGTCCGATCTTGGCACTGCCTGCTTAACTCTCTGAGACTCTGCTTGCTGCATGTTTTCTCGTGCGTGGATGTTTAATTTTTATCTCTCTGTTGCCTACGCCTAAGAGTGCGTTTGCCAGGGCTAGTATCCTTATTGGATCTCAGATTCCTATGTTCTTTCGAAAGATTTTCGCTTTTGCGAGGCTCGAGAAGAACTTAATTTTTTACGATGGGAACACAAAGAGTCGCTGCGCTGTGGACTTCTGAAACTCTCTGCGTTAAGGTGTGCGTGAGAAGTTCGTTCACACTATAACTATCAAGACGGTCCAATGTAATAACCTCACCATGAAACCTGGTTGCCCTCAGGGCTCCTAATGCTGCTACACAACAATTGACCGTGTGATTCAAACTGTGCTCCAAGTTGAGAAAGTACGGGTGCAAAACTGGCCTGCAAAGACTGGTGCCACTCGAAGATGCTTTGCGAGGAGCCATGCCGAATATTCTGTAGGATTCTGTCACGCACGTGCTGAGAGGGATGCGAAGGTCCCAGCAGGAGCAAGGCCCAGATCTGCGTAACTGGAGCGTGAGATGCTCGTTTGCGGCATACCAAGCCGCTGATCTCCGCGAGACACTCCAAAAACACAATTAGGCAACAATAAAACCAAAAACATGCCGCGGAATATCCATGAAATTACCAAAATAAAATTATCATAAAGCTGCAAAAATTCTCGGCCGATGCTCCGTGTGGTGTGGCTGCTCTGTTTTGATTTTATCGTCTTACACTCGAACAACAAAAGCCTCTTTCAATTCATTCCAACAGAAGGAAAATGTGGGATAAGCACGCAATATACGACAGCTCGAAAATATGTATGTATGTAGAATCCTGACTGAAGGGAGAGAGCGCTTGGCTTTAAAGTTTTTGTTTGGTGCGCAGAGTTAAAGAGTAAAGTTCTCATTGAGAAGTGGCGGTGCGGTGGGGTGCCCTTGTCTCGTCAGCACCGCCATCTCCACCACCATCTTCTTCACCTCTACCATCTGCCTATTCTCTACTTACAGTGGTCTCTGGTCCGTGCCAAACGTCTTCTGAAGGAACGTGTATGCAGAGTCCAAACTATCCGGCAAATTACAACACTGATGACAACTGCGAAGTGTCTGTTGATGGGGAGGGTTTTCTGTACTCCCTGTCATTTCACACTGAGGCATCCTATGACATCTTCTTTGTGGGGTCCACCCCATATAGTGGCGACGAGGGACCCAACGGTCATGAGGTGGATTCGTCTGTTGCGCTTCGATTCACTAGCGACTACAGCATCACGAAGTCCGGCTTCGAAGTCTGTATTACGACGGACCCTCCGGTCCCTTCCTGTGCGCCCCGCCCGTTGGTGAAGGCCGCATTCACTGCATCATCAATTGAGGAGCATGCAACTATGGTAGATTTCACACCGACGCTGACGCATCACCTTGCTTCCGCTTGGCGGCTTTTGCACCTCTCGTCAATCCGACACGATTGTGGAGAGCGAAGGCAATCCACCAGCACCTTCATCACCTTGACGAAAATGCGAGGGGACTCGTCCCATCCAAAAGGAAGGGTGCCGCACTGGAATAACCTTCCCGCACGCGGGGGGTGTTATCTCGGAAGGCGGGGTTGATCCCAACGACGTGGTACCCGTCCTGGAGGTCAAAACTGAAGTTGAACTCACTAATTTTTATTTCAGTTGAATTGTTTTAACACCTAGCTAGCCTCCGACACAATAAAAAGTGATACAGATAGTATTGTACACCGAAAAAAACATATATAAGTATGGTTGATAACGGCACCTGGTGGATGGGGTGCACGTCGACGTTCATGTGACGGCAGCTCCACCACCACCATCTCCACCGCCTTCACCATTCCCACCACCGGCACCACCCCCAACGCCTCCTCCTGCGCCATCTCCGCCGGCATCACCTCCAGCGCCTCCTTTGGATACAAATGGCACGGTGGCGTATGTGACTCTCTCCGAATATGCACAATCACATTTGGGTGAAGGTAAGCAACAACAAAGGGACATCCTGGATTCTAAAGCTCCCAATGGCTTGGATTCGACCCATTAACCGGCCAGCACTCTGAATGGTGAGGGCTCCGCCGGCCAACACTCTGAATGGCGAGGGCTCCACCGGCCATTCCCGAACTCCACTGGCAAGCACTCGCAATGACACAAGCCTCCACCGGCCAACAAACTGAAAGGCCAGAGCTCTACTGGCTAGCACCTTGAATGACCCGGGCTCCACTGGCCAGCACTTTGATGAATGGCCTGGGCTCCACCGGCCAGCGGCACTCTGAATGACTCGGGCTCCACCACGCAGCCAGCACTTTGAATGGCCCGGACTCCACCGGCCAACACTTAATCCAATTGGTTAGGCTCCGCCGGCCAGCAACAAGAGCGGCCAAGGCCCCACCGGCCAACACCCCGAGCGTCCGGGGACCGACCGGCCAGCACCGCGAACGGCCAGGGCCCCACCAGCCAACGAACAACCGCCGCCAGCAGGGCCCCACCGGCCAGCACCCCGATTGACCTAGGCTCGACCAGCCAACACCTCAGTGATTGTAACAGGCTCCATCTCCCAACGAACAAGGACCAACCCCCACCGCCAGGGCACCACCCGCCCACAAGCCAACACCTCAGAAATAAAGCCAGCCAGGGCCCCACCCGCAAGCATTCCGAACGGCCCGGGCGGATATTAGATTTTGCAGTCCCTGTTCATCAATTTGGTGTATAAACTAACTGTATAGCCTCAATAGCCAGGGAGTCTGCTTGCTCAAAGCTTGAAGAAACCATGAACAACACCACGACGTGTGGGGCCAACTATAAAGGCCTGCATTCCTGATGCATGGGGAGATAGACTTGGGGCGTAGCGTTGTGGGAACAATGATTACTACTCCGATCTATCTGTGTTTGCCGAAATAGTAACAACAGGAATGCCGGATCGGGGGAGGGAGTAGATCTGAGGGCTGTAGTAGAGAGTGTGACGTTGTCTCCTAAGATGGAGATTTGACTTTCACACACTTTCACTCTGTACTCGAAAGTTGTGAATCGTCTCGAGCGCGAAATGATTGGACAGTATCTCGCGACGTTTCACGATAATGTGAAACAATATTATGTATTTTGAATGAAAAAATGGTTTGCTTTTAGGCGATACTACAGCCTGAAATTCTAACAAGTTACCAAGCTGGATTTCCCTTATTTTCGACCCCCCTGTTTGAGCCTGCCCACCCCCCACCCCCACCCCATTTCCACACGAGCATTGCATCAGATGGTCAAATTTACTTGATACCCGTGTTCCGCACATTTTAGTCGCCAAAATATGCTGGCCCCATCATTTGCCATCCAGCCTTGGTGGTTGGGTAGGGCCCCCTCAGGTATGCACCCAAGAGATAGCGAATTTTCACACCCACCCCACCAACCCCCTGCACGAAGCTCAGTTGGTACACACCACTTGGATGACCAAATCGACTTCAATTCACCGAACATCTTGTATGCACGACGTACATAAACCAATCTACCTCTGGGTACCAACCATGTGCCCCATCATGGCTGTATGTGACCACAGCACACCGCCTCCCACGGGGTATAGGCTTCTCCATCAGGCGATGGAGAGGATATCCAGCTTGTTACAGGCAGGCCCACTTTGGTTTTTGAAGTGGCGTCGGAAACAACTTTCACGTGTTATTCCAGTGCGCGTGTTGAATTTCATCATGTTTAGCAAAAACGTGAATCGCCGGAGAGCTGGCGCGGCTGGTGCTTCTGTGGGTACTGCTTCGCAACATGAGGAAAACCCGAACGTTGGTCCTACTGGGGACAATGTGGAATTATTCAGCTTGTAGAACGAAGCCCTTATGCAGATGCTTCATCCGGCATCCAAACCGTCCAACGATCTGAATGGCCAGGCCTCCATCTGCTAGCACTCTAGATGGCAAGCAGGGCTTCACCGACCAGCACCGTGCATGCCCAAAGCTCCAAAGGCCAGCACCGTGAATGCCCAAAGCTCCACCGGCCAGCACTTTTAATGGCCAGGGCTCCATTGGCCAGCACTCTGAATGACCAAGGCTCCACCGGCCAGCACCGTGAATGCCCAAAGCTCCACCGGCTAGCAATCTTAATGGCCAGGGCTCCACCGGCCAGCACTGTGAATGACCAAGTAAGGCTCCACTGGCCAGCATGCTCAGAATGTTCAGGGCTCCGCTGGCCAACGCTGTGGATGATGCTGGCCTCCACCGGCCAGCATCATGAGTTGCCAGAGCTTCATCGACCAACACTCTGATTGATAAGGGCTCCAACGGCCAGCGCTCCGAATCGCAAGGGCTCCAGTGTCCAGCACTCTGAATGATGCGGCCTCCACTGGCCAGCATTACGAAAGCCTGGGCATAACCTTGAGAGGCCCCTCCGTTCGGCGTTCCCTGTGTTTGTTTGAGGATAATGTATATATACCTAAACCTCTACAAGCGAATGACTGCTTTTGCCACATTTTGCTTTTGCAGCCGTCGGGAATGTGCATGTCAACACTATCATTATTAGCGTTAACTGGCAGTAGGTCCCAGCCCCTCCCCAACTTTTTTAAGCTCCAAGGTCTGAAAGCTTCACGTTTTTTTCGTGAGGTACTGGTAGATAATTATAGTGCATGTTTTTTCCATCGTATACACAACGCTGCCTAAGGCCCTCGCCTTGGAAGTGGGGGAGTCCTTACACCTTTCTCTGGGAATTAATTGTTTGCCTATGCGCCATCTGCATTCTTATTTGCCTACTGTACGCGTGCTCTGATAACCTTTGTTTATTTTAAGCGTAAGAAGAAATCAAAACACAGCAGGTCCGACGCCGTTGAATTCCATTGTTGATTCTAGAAGCTTCTCAAAACAAGGGGCATGCACATCGTAAGCTTTTGAGGAACTTCTTGATTGTTGCCGTTCAGGTTAGATCCTTCAGATGTTTCTGCATACCCTCTCAACATATCACGCACGCTACACATTGCCGGAGAGTGTCTGGATGGTTTGTGTGAAGTGGATGGCGGAGAACAAGGCCCACTGTTTTACATCCTCGACGGAGGAGCTCTATTGCTGGAAAGGCTGTCACTGACCAACTTCTTCAATACGGTAGGTTGAGAGGCGCTGAATAAATCCGCCCAGTTTTTAGGTTATCGTGGGGATAAGGAGATGATGGAGTGATATGGCAATGCGCTTTTCAGCTGGGCGCAATCGCAACAGTGGATTGCATGCCATCACTCCAGACCGCCATCACGGCTCTCACGCGTTACTTGGTGCGATGCAGAACGGCGGCGTGATTAGGCTGAGCCTGGGCACCCTCGTCATTAACGCATGCGACATGTCAAGGAACCATGCCAGCGTGAGTTTCCCCGCCTTTCTCGCGTCTGTGACACTACACTACTGGGTGACACGAATCGTCACAAGGGTTGTGAGCCTGTTTAGGGTACGGAGGGATCACACACATCTTGAGGGGGTTGTTGGCATGGGGGAGACTGTTGAGGGTGATGAGGGAGACGTGGGGAGGCACGTGGGTGGAGTTGACACATGCCGGGCCTCTCGGAGCCCGGGGGCCCATCCCGGCACCGATGACCACCTACAACAACAGGTTGCACGGCAGCATACGGCATCTCATCAGCTTCTGGGCCCATGGGACGAGGTTGCTGGCCATGCTGGAACTAACGGTGAGCAGCTGTCGGGAAGGCGACGTCTGGATGGTGAACTATCGGCCACCGGGAGGGCTTGGGACGCACAGGCATGTTGGGGGATGGGATCCCAAGTAGGAACAGCGCAAACAACAGTGGCGGTGCAAGTGTGGAGCGCATTGGTCAGATTCGCAGACATTTGGCAGGGTTTGCAGCGCAAGAGCTTCGGGGTGGGAGTGGTGAGAGGGGGCTGCAGATGCAGTTTGGCAGTGGGCGCGCAAGGTCAGGCTCGAGCAATGCAGTTTTTCACTCTCGGCCCCTTGGGACTGCGCTTGGGACATGGCAAATTTGATAGGTGGCTAAGGTGCCTCGAGGCCAGGCTTTGGGGTTGGCAGGGAGCAAGGTGGTGGTGCGGAGCGTAGGATTCATGGTGGGAGTATGGCTAGCGCGACTCAGAGGGTGGAATTGAACGGGCGCCAATGGCAAAGTAACAGTGTGCGAGCAGGGCGGATGCAGAGGTGCTCTCATGGCTATGTGAGGCTTATGGGATCCCATTTTTCACCACAGAGCTCCGGAAATTTTGGATGAGTGTCGCAGTGTCCCACAATGTGTGTTTGTAGTAGTCATTTGATCACCGGCGTGGGTACATAGTGCAGCTGGTCTTCTGTGGTTACGGGGTGCCAAAGGAGTCAGTCCAAGGATAAACACACACACACACAGAGCAGGCTTCTGGTGGGGTGGACGAGACAGGCGCGATGACATCGAGGCTTCTGGAGAGTATGGAGGATATGCGGCAGGAGGCAGAGCACCTGAGCATTGGGAGGGGTCAAGGAGGGGGCACCGCCGAGGCGCAATCTGGAGAGGCGCATGCAGGCACATGCGGGCCTAGCCAGGCGGCGACAAGTTTCCAGGATATCTTGGCGGAGTGGGATGACCTCTCATCGCCAGGCCCGGAGGGTGGGTTCTGGACTCAAGAGCAGAGTGGGGCCTCGCCGGAGCAAGCAATGGCCTTGGCTGAGGGAGGGGTGGCCACCTTGATGGGCGTGAGCAGGCAGGTGGCCGGCCTTCGCCGTTGAGGGGGTTGTTGGCGGGGGGCTGTTGAAGGTGATGAGGGAGACATGGGGAGGCTCGCGAGTGGAGTTGACACTTGCCGGTTTTGGAATTCAACAGAGAGTGTTTGCAAAAGCAATGGATTAAACCAACTTACACAATATATGTCAGTTTGCAGCTTGAACCGGCGTGAGAGTTATCGCCAATTCAACACTAAGCGTTCTATCATTGTCACGGTCACAGGTCACTGTCACAGGTCGCAGGTCACTGTCACAGGTCACAGGTCGCAATCACTGGCACGTGTCACTGTCAGTTCATAATGACTGCAGTGATACAGCTAAGATGGGTCGATCAACTATTCGCAGCTGGTCATATGGTCATCTTTGATCCAATGACTACGATTAGTTCAGCAGATCTACAGATCTAGATCTACAGGTTTCTTAGGGTTTCTTCAGGGTTTGAGCCGTCTGAATGTTGTACAAGGCCTAGACAGTCATGCTTTACACCAAACGAATCAGCAGTAAGTGCAGATTCCAATACCCCTTCTAAAGGGCGACTGTCTAGCTGTCCTACTGTCAGTTTTTGGGAATGGTGCCCCTTAAGCCAGCAACACCCAGTTCTAGGGATGGTGCCCCTCCAGCTCCACTTTATGGGGATGGTACCCCTTCAATCTTCAGCTCCAGTTTATGGGGATGGTTCCCCTCCAGCGAGCTCCAGTTTATGGGGATGGTGCCCCTCCAGCTCCAATTTATGGGGATGGTGCCCGTTCAACTCCAGTTTATGGGGATGGTGCCCCTTCAACTCCAGTTTATGGGGATGGTGCCCATCCAGCTCCAGTTTATGGGGATAATGCCCCTTCAATCTTCAACTCCATGTGTAGGGATGATGTCCATATGAGGCTGTTCCACACAGTGCCATTGCTGTGGCAGTTTGTCAAGATACCCACCCCTCCGGCACCGTAGCGGTCTCGAGCACGGACTCGTAGTCCAAGGTGTCCTGATCGTCCAGTCAATCCAAGTTCAAACTGATAATCCAAGCTGACTCTGCACCACCGTGAAAGTCTCACCAGCCTCGTTGTCTTCATCCTCGTTGAAGACCTTCAATGCCCCTTCAGTTTTCATTCACACACAGCAACACTGTTGTGGTAGTTGTCAAGATGTCCACCCCCTCCGGCATCACAGCGGTCCCGAGTACAAACTCGTAATCCAAGGTGTCCTGATAGTCCAAGCTGACTCTGCACCACCGTGAAAGTCTCACAAGCCTCGGGATCATCATCCTCGTTGCACACCTCCATAGAGTCGAAGATGTGCTTGGTGGCACCACAATCCAAAACAGCGCTCTTGCCCATAGTGGAGCGAGGCGTAGCAAGGCCAGGATTCACCACCCCTCCAGCCACCTCAGCACAGCGAGCACCATTACCAGTAGGCACAGTGTCCACAGAGTCCAACACTCCGTCCAACACAGAATAGTCGTTGCAGAGGGCGAGTCTAGAGAATGGAGGATCCACAGTGTCCTCCACGCCAAGGTGTAAGTCAGATTGCCGAGCTTCACGGAGAGCAAATAAAGTGTCGCTGGTGTCCTCCTTAATAGCGACGTGCACCTGTTGCATGCCCCGGTTACACCAAAACTGCCAGCGGGGAAATAGCATAACGATGTCTCAAAGACAGTGCCCGGCTATATTCCCAGGACACCCGACCAGTAGCACACTGCCCAGGGAAGAAGGCCACCAAGGTATCCTCATAGATAAACGAGTCACACACTGAGATGCACTGATGTTGTCCACCCACAATGCCAGGAGGGCGACCACTTGCCCCTCTGCACGAGGTCTGGATTGCTCCACGCCGGCAACGAGAGGCCACACGCCTCCACCGGTAGAAACACTTAAGCAGAAGAGCTACACGGTGACGGCGCTCTCGATTGCCCCTCACAAGAGTGTCAGATACCTCCCCATCCAGCACTGTGTCCAGGAGAGCATATAAATTGAATATCGCCGGGAGCAACGCGGCAGCAGCAAAGGAATAGGCTCTGCCGCATATAGGCACACAAGAGAATAAAGACGATTCCACACCGTCAAAGTCCGATGTAACAGAGTGCCTACCGGGCACAAGAGAGAATAAAGACGATTCCAAGCGTAGGCCCATAACCTTTTGGATTTCAACAGAGTGTTTGCAAAAGCAATGGATTAAACCAACTTACACAATATATATCAGTCCGTAGCTTGAACCGGCGCGAGAGTTAGCGCCAATTCAACACTAAGCGTTCTATCATTGTCACGGTCACAAGTCACAGGTCACTGCCACAGGTCACACGTCACAGCCACTAGAACGTGTCACTGTCAGTTCATAGCGACTGCAGTGACACCGCTAAGATGGTCCGATCAACTATTCGCAGCTGGTCATATGGTCATCTTTGATCCAATGACTACGATTAATTCAGCAGATCTACAGATCTAGATCTAAGGGTTTCTTAGGGTTTCTTCAGGGTTTCTTCAGGGTTTCTTCAGGGTTTGAGCCTTCTGAATGTTGTACACGGTCTAGACAGTTATGCTTTACACCAAACGAATCAGCAGTAAGTGCAGATTCCAATAGCCGGGCCCCTCGGAGCCCGGGGGCCCATCCCGGCACCGATGACCACTTACAACACTAGGTTGCACGGCAGCATACGGCATCTCATCATCAGCTTCTGGGCCCATGGGGCGAGGTGGCTGGCCATGCTGGAACTAACCGTAAGCAGCTGTCGGGAAGGCGACGTCCGGATGGTGAACTATCGGCCACCGGGAGGGCTTGGGATGCACAGGCATGTCGGGGGATGGGATCCCAAGTAGGAACAGCGCAAACAACAGTGGCGGTGCAAGTGTGGAGCACATTATTGGTCAGATTCGCAGACATTTGGCAGGGTTTCCAGCGCAAGAGTTTTGGGATGGGAGTGGTGAGAGGGGGCTGCAGATGCAGTTTGGCAGTGGGCGCGCAAGGGCAGACTCAAGCAATGCAGTTTTTCACTCTCGGCCCCTTGGGACTGCGCTTGGGACATGGCACATTTGATGGATGGGTGGGCAAGTTGCCTCGAGGCCAGGCTTTGGGGTTGGCAGGGAGCAAGGTGGTGGTGCGGAGCGCAAGATTCATGGTGGGAGCATGGCTAGCGCGACTCAGAGGGCGGATGTGAACGGGCGCCAATGGCAAAGTAACAGTGTGCGAGCAGGGCGGATGCAGAGGCACTCTAATGACTGTGCGCGGCTTAGGGGGTCCCATTCTTTACCACAGAGCTCCGGAAATTTTGGATGAGTGTCCCACGGTGTGTTTATAATAATCCTTTGATCCCCGCCGGCGTGGGTACATCAAGGTATTGCTTACGCGAGGGCGGATTTACACAAACCTTCCGACTTTCTAGATCGCGAGATATAATCGTTTTAAGTTTGCGCTTAAGTATGGTTAAGTATGGGTAGAAAATGAATGGTATCGAACACAACTTTTTAAAAACTTGTGATTGGTCAATTTGATCCCTGAAGTGCGCAATACATTCATAACGGTTTAAGGAAACCGTTTATCGAATAAAAATGTTTTCGGAACTTTTGTGTAAATCCGCCTTCGCGTAAGCTATACCTTGACATAGTGCAGCTGGTCTTCTTCTGTGGTTACGGGATGCCAAAGGAGTCAGTCCAAGGATAAGCACACACACACAGCAAAAACCACCAAAATTCCTCTGTGTTCCAATTTAAACAGATTCAGATCATCTCGATCTCCAATCGTTCTTGTTCCGTCATTCACTCGCCATGTCGCCGTTCGTCTGTGTGTATGTTTGGTATGTACGAAGCGGTGGTCAGCCATAGGAAGCATCTACGTAAGTGCTATTTTATCTCGGCCGTACGCAGAGATCCGGGTCTGTCTAGAAATTGTCCCCACACTACTCCCCAACCACCAAGCTCCAATCTACGGAAAGGGAGGGTGGGGAAAGAGCTTGACCGGGCAGGGCTTGGACGTGACAAAACCCTAAAACCCTAAATATGTTGGGAATAGATTCCAATGTGTTTCATCTACAAGCAATTGAGTGAAACCGCTCGTGATAATATCGGGAACTCCCAGAAATCATCAGATTCGGATCGAACAGAACCTAATCTGTGCACCTGCATCTCGATCTAATAGTCGAGATCATGCTACAGATCGGACACTGGACTTCTCAAGTCTAGCCGATCTGAATTGGGGCTGGTTGGTGAAACCCTAACGATCGAAGGCCCTAGATCATTCTCCCCCATCTCTGGCATCTCCCCTAGGGTGGGGGAGCGGGGGTGGGGGCAGTAGCTACAGAGGCATTCTCTTGAATAAACGAAATTAAAGTCCTGATGAAATTTGAGATTTTTTTGATCCATGTTGTCGTTTGTGGTAACCTCGCCTTGCTGGCAAATATTTAGAAAAACTCTCCCCCTTTGGTCGGGGACCGAACACCCCCCGTACCCGGGGGTCTACAAAACAACTTGTACACTGCAATTTCAGGCAATCACTTTCTAATTTGAAATTATTCAAATATACTAAAAAATTGTACAATTCAAATTCTTGCTAGCCCAGAATGGTAGGAGTGACCTAAAAGGTCTAAGTCAGTCTAGCCCACTGCAGCTTCTAAGAAACTTCTAAGCAGATGCAGCCTGTCTCCCACACCAAGGCGCGGGAGGGTGGGTGTAGAAAGTTGACTTCTGTCGTCTTGGCGAGTTTGAACTTGAAAAGCACTTGCACGAGCTGCAGCACCGGCTAAGTACTAGGTGCTGCTCTCGGGTGTAGCTCTGTCTCTTCAGATAGCTGCATTCGCGAACTTTCACTTTCCAGAATTCACGGAACCTGCCAAACACCGTGAAACCTGCAACCTGTTGCTGTCCACGTCAGCACATTTGCAAAGCTAGCAAATCTGGGAACCACGAGTGCATGTCATCATTGATGACTTTTCGCGCTCGACTCCTCCGAGTCTCTCGAAAAATAGCGCTGCCGCTACGGCCATTTTTTGCATCAGGCATTCTGCATTATTAGAAGCTGGGGCAGACGGCGCCACAAGTCGAATGTAACAACCTTGTTGATAATATGCACAGGAAAGCGGTGGAGTGCTGCATGCCATCGGTGGCAACGTAACAATAACCAACAGCAATATGACGGATAACACCGCGACGGTAGTGCGCCCCGTGCCCGCTATTTTGAGAATTTGGCCGAGGATCTACAACATGTTATATGGAAGGTCTTTACGCAACACCGAAGAGATTTCTTTAGCAGAACCTCTTCTATCTGCAATCTGATTTACCAAGTAGTTTTCAAGTCCTAGTTACATGAACATCATTTCGTAATTGGCGAACTTCTTGTTCTTGCCTTGAGCCATGTGCACCACTTGCTTGCTGATTCGCGATTGGCGAACTTCGTGTTCTTGCCTTGAGCCATGCGCACCACTTGCTTGCTGATTGCGTGATTGGCGAACTTCTTGTTCTTGCCTTGAGCCATGCGCACCACTTGCTTGCTGATTCGTGATTGGCAAACTTCTTGTTCTTGCCTTGAGCCATGCACACTACTTGCCTGCACCTTCTTGCTTTGAGACGGTGCATCAGTTTGCCTGCTGCTAGGAAGAATATGTATGAGCTGCTTGAGGTGCGTTGCACTAGTATAATATTAAGCAAATAATTGGTGTGGTGAGAATGTTCTGTCTTTATGGTAGGAAAGACAATCAGCAATAGTTGGCTAATTATTCAACAGCAAGTCACTGTGAGCTTGCGGGTTAAAGCTTGAATAATGTTTTCTCATTTCGTCCTGCTTTTCAACGGTTTTCTTACGATTTACAGTCTCCTGTCAGCAGGGTTTCAGACTGCCCATGGCATCTACCAATCAAAATGCATCATGCCACCATACCAATTTAAGATTCCACAGATACTTGTAGTTCCCCAATAAACGCGGAAAGCTGCCTTTTTAAATATCTCACCTAAACATGCAATAACACCAATTGAGCTCCCTTCTCTTGGTTGCCACGTCATCGGAGTCCGCCTCAAAACCGGTCTCGGTGTCCCACTCAGAACTCATATTGGTGCCCACCTTGTTAGAATCGTTGTTTTCCTCTTTTTCCTCATCAGGACCAAATGTGGGATTATTGTAAGGTACATAGTGTACAGAGTGCCACGTTGACCGCCCATCAATTGCAGCCATAACGTCAGTAGTGATTGAATGTGGAGGAGGTGTCGGTTGGTGGACATGTCAAGGTATGGCAAACGCGAGGTCAGAAAGTGCGCGGAAAACGCAACTTCTAGATTTCAAGATATGGGCGATTTAAACTTCTGCTTAAGTATGGTTAAGTATTTGCGAATTGTGAAGTGTATCGAGCACAACTTCCCCGTTGCGCATCCACTTTTGTACGGACAAGTTTCTGTATGTCTACAATGTTCGTGCGAATCTGATAAGCCAATAAAAGAATTTTGCGTTTTCCGCGCACTTTCTGACCTCACGTTTGCCATACCTTGATGTATGTGAGCGCCGGTGCAAGGAGGCGCATGTATAACCTGCTGGGGCACGAGGATGTGGGGTATGGTGGCACAGTTCATGCCTGCAAATGCGGAGGGGGGGTCGGCCGGTGGGCAAGTGCGTGAGCACCAATGCGGAGTGGCGCACGGATAACTTGTTTTGGCACGGGGGTGGCCGGGTATGGTGTCGCAGTACAATGGAGGTGTGGCCGACATAAGGTCCAGTGGCGATGTGTCCATCAGCGGATGCATCATGACCGGGAACACTGCTGCTAGGGTGGGTAATGCTTTGTGAAGCTCATGCCTGCTGGAGTGCCACGTTGACCGCCCATCAATTGCAGCCATGATGTCAGTATTGATCGAATGCGGAGGAGGTGTCGGTAGGACATGTATGTGAGCGCCGATGCAAGGAGGCGCATGGATAACCTGTTGGGGCACGGGGGTGGGGGGTATGGTGACACAGTATGGAGGTGTGGCCCACATAAGCTCCAGTGGCGATGTGTCCATCAGCGAATGCACCATGACCGGGAACATTGCTGCTGAGGTGGGTAATGCTTTGTGAAGCTCATGCCTGCTGGAGTGCCACGTTGACCGCCCATCAATTGCAGCCATGACGTCAGTATTGATCGAATGCGGAGGAGGTGTCGGTAGGACATGTATGTGAGCGCCGATGCAAGGAGGCGCATGGATAACCTGCTGGGGCACGAGGATGTGGGGTATGGTGGCACAGTTCAATGGAGGTGTGGCCTACATAGACTCCAGTGGCGATGTGTCCATCAGCGGATGCGTCATGACCGGGAACATTGCTGCTGAGGTGGGTAATGCTTTGTGAAGCTCATGCCTGCTGGAGTGCCACGTTGACCGCCCATCAATTGCAGCCATGACGTCAGTATTGATCGAATGCGGAGGAGGTGTCGGTAGGACATGTATGTGAGCGCCGATGCAAGGAGGCGCATGGATAACCTGCTGGGGCACGAGGATGTGGGGTATGGTGGCACAGTTCAATGGAGGTGTGGCCTACATAGACTCCAGTGGCGATGTGTCCATCAGCGGATGCGTCATGACCGGGAACACTGCTGCTAAGGTGGGTAATGCTTTGTGAAGCTCATGCCTGCTGGAGTGCCACGTTGACCGCCCATCAATTGCAGCCATGATGTCAGTATTGATCGAATGCGGAGGAGGTGTCGGTAGGACATGTATGTGAGCGCCGATGCAAGGAGGCGCATGGATAACCTGCTGGGGCACGAGGATGTGGGGTATGGTGGCACAGTTCAATGGAGGTGTGGCCTACATAGACTCCAGTGGCGATGTGTACATCAGCGAATGCAACATGACCGGGAACACTGCTGTTAATGTGGGTAATGCTTTGTGAAGCTCATGCCTGCTGGAGTGCCACGTTGACCGCTCATCAATTGCAGCCATGACGTCAGTATTGATCGAATGCGGAGGAGGTGTCGGTAGGACATGTATGTGAGCGCCGATGCAAGGAGGCGCATGTATAACCTGCTGGAGCACGAGGATGTGGGGTATGGTGGCACAGTTTGGAGGTTCGGCCTTCATGACACAGTTTGGAGGTGTGGCCTACATAAACTCCTGTGGCGATGTGTCCATCAGCGAATGCGACATGAGCGGGAACACAGCTCATGTGGGTGGCGCTTTGTGAAGCTCGTGCTCGCTGCAGTGCCACGTTGAGTGCCCATCAAGTGCAGCCATGACGTCAGTATTGATCGAATGCGGAGGAGGTGTCGGTTGGTGGACATGTATGTGAGCGCCGGTGCAAGGAGGCGCATGTATAACCTGTTGGAGCACAGGGGTGGGGGTATGGTCCACGGTATGGAGTTGTGGCTTCCACAACCTCCAGTGTGGTGTGTCTATCATCGGATCACAACGCGACAGAACACTGCTACTGAGGGTGGGTGGCTTTGTGAAGCTCATTGCTAGCTCGCCGGTACCACGTTGGTGCCCATCAGTGCATCTTGATGAATATTGTTGCAAATGGAGAATTAAATGAGTGGGCAGAATGCGTGACACCAGTGCAGATGTGCCATGGACAGTGTTTGCTTGGTGGCAGGTATCAGTGTCATAATTACAAATGAGTGTAGCCAGAGCCACCGGGGTCAAATGTGATAATGTCCACTGTGGGATGCATCATGACCGGGAACACTGCTGCTAGGGTGGGTAATGCTTTGTGAAGCTCATGCCTGCTGGAGTGCCACGTTGACCGCCCATCAATTGCAGCCATGATGTCAGTATTGATCGAATGCGGAGGAGGTGTCGGTAGGACATGTATGTGAGCGCCGATGCAAGGAGGCGCATGGATAACCTGTTGGGGCACGGGGGTGGGGGGTATGGTGACACAGTATGGAGGTGTGGCCCACATAAGCTCCAGTGGCGATGTGTCCATCAGCGAATGCACCATGACCGGGAACATTGCTGCTGAGGTGGGTAATGCTTTGTGAAGCTCATGCCTGCTGGAGTGCCACGTTGACCGCCCATCAATTGCAGCCATGACGTCAGTATTGATCGAATGCGGAGGAGGTGTCGGTAGGACATGTATGTGAGCGCCGATGCAAGGAGGCGCATGGATAACCTGCTGGGGCACGAGGATGTGGGGTATGGTGGCACAGTTCAATGGAGGTGTGGCCTACATAGACTCCAGTGGCGATGTGTCCATCAGCGGATGCGTCATGACCGGGAACATTGCTGCTGAGGTGGGTAATGCTTTGTGAAGCTCATGCCTGCTGGAGTGCCACGTTGACCGCCCATCAATTGCAGCCATGACGTCAGTATTGATCGAATGCGGAGGAGGTGTCGGTAGGACATGTATGTGAGCGCCGATGCAAGGAGGCGCATGGATAACCTGCTGGGGCACGAGGATGTGGGGTATGGTGGCACAGTTCAATGGAGGTGTGGCCTACATAGACTCCAGTGGCGATGTGTCCATCAGCGGATGCGTCATGACCGGGAACACTGCTGCTAAGGTGGGTAATGCTTTGTGAAGCTCATGCCTGCTGGAGTGCCACGTTGACCGCCCATCAATTGCAGCCATGATGTCAGTATTGATCGAATGCGGAGGAGGTGTCGGTAGGACATGTATGTGAGCGCCGATGCAAGGAGGCGCATGGATAACCTGCTGGGGCACGAGGATGTGGGGTATGGTGGCACAGTTCAATGGAGGTGTGGCCTACATAGACTCCAGTGGCGATGTGTACATCAGCGAATGCAACATGACCGGGAACACTGCTGTTAATGTGGGTAATGCTTTGTGAAGCTCATGCCTGCTGGAGTGCCACGTTGACCGCTCATCAATTGCAGCCATGACGTCAGTATTGATCGAATGCGGAGGAGGTGTCGGTAGGACATGTATGTGAGCGCCGATGCAAGGAGGCGCATGTATAACCTGCTGGAGCACGAGGATGTGGGGTATGGTGGCACAGTTTGGAGGTTCGGCCTTCATGACACAGTTTGGAGGTGTGGCCTACATAAACTCCTGTGGCGATGTGTCCATCAGCGAATGCGACATGAGCGGGAACACAGCTCATGTGGGTGGCGCTTTGTGAAGCTCGTGCTCGCTGCAGTGCCACGTTGAGTGCCCATCAAGTGCAGCCATGACGTCAGTATTGATCGAATGCGGAGGAGGTGTCGGTTGGTGGACATGTATGTGAGCGCCGGTGCAAGGAGGCGCATGTATAACCTGTTGGAGCACGGGGGTGGGGGTATGGTCACACAGTATGGAGGTGTGGCCTACATAACCTCCAGTGGCGATGTGTCCATCAGCGGATGCAACATGACCGGGAACACTGCTGCTGAGGTGGGTGGCGCTTTGTGAAGCTCGTGCTCGCTGCGGTACCACGTTGAGTGCCCATCAAGTGCAGCCATGATGATATTTGTGCAAATGCGGAGGGGGGGTCGGCCGGTGGGCAAGTGCGT
>LGRX02014379.1:0-36665 GCA_001247695.2 Cymbomonas tetramitiformis | reverse complement strand
CCAACTGTGCGCCCAATGCTGCTGTGAATGCTCAACTCGCGTTGCTGCTGTGAATGCCCTTTTGTGCGCATCTGTTTATTTCTGGAAAAGCGCTGCTGCTGTGACTGCCCAACTGTCACTCGCAACACTTGGGAGCGGGGACTCCTCCTCAATGTGCGTTCCAGTCCACCCGACTTCTGCTGAGTCGTCTGAGTGTCCTCGGTGCGACTGCTGACCTCCGCGACTTTATCTGATACCCCCTTCACTTTAGAAGTGATGCGCTTGTCCAGCGTCTTGGATCTCAGATACTTCCCCCGACTTTTAAAGGCCAGGGTAGCCTCCATAGTTGTCTCCGCTATCTGTAAAGTGTCCACCGCGTGAAGATAAGCCTGCTGCTCTGCATGCCATGCAGGATAGCTCTTCGAGGGCCCCTCTTCGAAGATGTGGGAGGTGTCCATCGCAGCGAGCGAAGTCTTGGGTAAATCGGATTTGTCGTCCAATACCCCCGCCTCCTTCAAACCCTCTCGTGGCGACTTGACCACATAGTCAGGTCGGCGAGACAAGGCGTCAGGTACCAGCAACAGAGCCCCCTTCACATATTCCATACGGGGAACACCCACCTCCACCAAGTCCATGTACCATCTCGCCTGTCGCCTAGATAGCTCACGCCCCGGCTCCATTAACCACTCTAATGGGCGGTGATCACCTTGAAGCTTGAACTCTGTAAAAATCAAACAATGCCTCCACGTCACTGTACAGCAATGATGTAGAGCACCCAGTTCTCGCTCTCCAGTATGGTAATTCTGCTCTGCCGCTGAAAATTGTCGGCTCTCATATGCAATCACCTTCAGGCCATTCCCACAGTCTTGCATAAGGACCCCGCCTAGCGCCACTCCGCTAGCGTCCGTCTGCACCAGAAAAGGAGCAGATCCATCAGCTGCCGCCTTCATATTTGGCAATGCCAGAATGGGCGCCTTAACCAGAGCAGCTTTCAACTCCTCAAAGGCCCACTGCTGCTCCGGTCCCCATGTCCAGGGTACATCCGTCTTGGTCAGCTTGGTCAAGGGCTGCGCTATCTCAGAGAAGCAGTGGATGAAACGCCTATAATATCCCGCCAGTCCCAAGAACTGCCGCACGTGGGTAACATTCTCCAGCGCAGGCCAATCGCGCACTGCCGCCACCTTATCATGTTGAGGTTGGCACCCTTCCTTCGACAGAGTGTGACCAAGGAACTTGATAGAAGACTTCAACATTTGTGCCTTAGACTTCTTCAAGTATACACCCTTCTCGCGGCATGTTAACAGAAATGTGCGTACCGCAGAGTAGTGCTCCTCCACGGTCCCACTGGTGTAAACACACACATCGTCAATGAAAATTCTGACGAAGGGTAAATGTCCCAACGCTCGCTGCATTCGCCGTTGATATTGTGACGGGGAGTTCTGCAAGCCTTGAGGCATTACCAACCACTCGTATACCACGGATGCCATGGCTGCCGAGATGGAAGAGCCCATGAGGTATGTACGAATATTTAGGCACCTCAACTTGCATACTGATTTTTCATGATGTAATATGTTGCAATATATCAGAAACCGTTGCCGGTATATTGAATATGTATGGGAGATATACTGCGGTGGGCGAAGCAGATCTCCGGTGGAAGAGCCAGCTGAGGCGAAGGACACCCAGATGGGTGAGGTGAAGGACACGGCGGGCGAAGCCGATCCTTGGCTCTCGCTCCATGCAATGCATCGTCGAAATGTGGGCACCGTAACATTGGAGCGAGGGCGGTTTCTATGTGATTGTGCCATGTGCTACGGAGTTGACCTACGTGGAAACGTGGTGAGCAAGGCCACCCGCACACGACATCGGAAACTCCACGGGCAGATCCAGCCACCCGCACCGGACCCTGAAGAAATCGATGCTGTAGTTTGTGGCAACCGCGGCGAAACCTTAAGGTACTCTCCGCCCTTTCTCTCCCATGAATGATTGGGCAAGCTTGCGTGACAACACATTCGCAATATGTTGACAACGTATTGAAGGTGCATTGCAACTCTCCTACAGACATGCTGGAAGTGACGCCCCGACTGTCATTCCTATAGTTAGGGTGTATGACTGTCACCGGTCCCGGAACCCTAGACCCCGAACATATAACGGGAAGACTCGGTATTCCGTTTATCTTATCTATTCTGATTACCACACTCGTATGAATATACAGTCAAGCTGATATATTCAGCAGGTTTGGTACCACGCACGCTTAATTTTACACTGCGACTTTGGCCATGATTGGCTAAACACCGACGCTTGAGATGGGGTGAGGGACCCGCGTTAGAGGGACTTTCGGTACGGGCGGTATGGCTCAGTTACGGACACGCGGTTGATTGGACATGATTGGGTAGCGCTGACGGCAGTTTATTTTTCGTGAAGTATCGTTGGGCTGGATTTTGTTGTTTCTGGTCTCCGGAACACCGTACGGCATTGATCACGTCCTTTCGTCCCACACGACCGCGCACAATTTGCTGTTTCCCTGATTATCCTCGACGACCCGCCGCAACTCGCTAGCCGTCGCCCACGCCGTTGGTCTCGCCTCGCATTTTCCACCTCACCCTGTCTCTGCAGTCATTTCACTATGGGTACTTCTACGAGATCTCACACCGCGGCCGCACGCCGCTCACTAGTTACAATTTTCGACGATGCCGCAGCTCGACATGCGACCACTCCAGCCACCCCTACGGTTACGGCTACCCCGGCTGCCCAGTCAGCGGGGGCACTGTTCCTCGACGCTGTCAAGCGTCTAGCAAAAGAATCCTTCGACGAGCGTGCCGCTAAACTCGTCATCAAGAAGGTGTACGACGACAAACATGGCCGTTTTGACGGTACGGAGTCGAACGTCAGCTCCGTTTTCGCCCGTCTGGTGCTGGCATTACGGGACATTTTCGTCACTGAGGAGTCCGCGTTTTCTTCTCTATTCGACCTGGAGGATGCCTCGTTGCCCGTTCGCGCCGAGGCGAACAAACTGCTGTTTTCGACACTCGAATTCATCATCGCTCCGGTGTCGCCCGCAGCAGACTGGATGGAGTCTTCAGCGGAGGCACACCCGTTTGATGGGAAGCGGGTGTTGCTGGAGATCGCCAGGATGCTCCTGGATTCCGGCGGGCCCTTCCAGGGCACCGCGGACCTTCTAGCCATCAAGATCAACCAGTTCGACCCGTCGCGGGCAATCGCCGCCTTCAACGCCGCTCTCCGGTCCGCTCGACGGAAGAGCACTCTCGACGACATGGAGGTCAAGTCCCTTTTCATCAAGTCCCTCGACCCGGTCTTCTACGCCCCGGTGGTCAACCGTCTGTTGCTACACGACCAACGTGCGGCGGAGTCCCTTGCCACCATTCAGCAATGGACCCGTGAGTGCCACGCACAACACGGGACGGATTCGCACGTCCCGCCTGCTACGCGCACGTTCTCCGCCCTCACCCTGGCTGGACAGAGCGACGACGAGGACTACAAGACCGTCTTCAGCGAGCTCCGCGACCAGCTCTACGACATGAAGAAGGAGATCAAGGCGCTCCACAACCGTCTCGACGACACGAAGGGCTACACGCCCCGCAACGACAAGAAGAACGCCATTGGACGCGGTGGACACGGTGACGGCGTCCGCTTCGCCGCGAAGCCCCTCCCTGAGCACGGCAACTTCCCACAAAACTTCCGTGGGAAGTCTTCGGGTAAGGTGGCTTTCCACAAGCCCACCGGTACGTTCGTCCCGTTGTGCCGGCACCCGACATGCTCCGCCACGGCGGAGAAGCATTGGCATCGCGACTGCCCGAACGGCGGGCCACGCGGGCATGTTGGGGCACACGGTTTCAGCATTGCGGACAGCGAGAACGACATGCTCGCCGTGATGTTCCAGAACGCCGTGGACGGAGACGACGCCGTCCGTTTCGACGCCGTCTGCTGCATTGCAGACGGCAAACCTGATCTCTACGACACCGCCTCCGCGTTCTCCTTCGCTGTCGCCGAGGAGCGGGTGCCCGACACCATCGACGAGTACCTGGGGTACCGCCAGCCCGCTGACACCCACCTCGGGGTTTGCGCGGTTGGTGGTGCTACGAACATCCACAACTTCAAGATTCACGAAGAAGTCCGTGCCGACACTCTGGACGCGCCACCGCCGCCGACACCGCCCTCCGCTCCGCAGTCGGTGGTGTCCGACGAGGGGATGTACCCCATCAGCGCGCTACACGCGCACGAGCCGCACGCGACCTTCATGGACAAGTTCGCGTTCAACTTGAACATCGCGGGAACGGAACCGACGCTTGCAATGCACCACATGGGCCCCGTCGCGCCCGTGGACTCCGTCTCCGTAGCGACGGACGACTCCGAGGATGGGGACGAGTGTATTCCACCACCGAGACAGCCCTTGGGGTGCGGCAGACCGCCGATGGGTTCCGGGTTCTCTGCCCTCACGTCCCTCGCAGTCTGCCTGTTGTTTGTTGTTTATGCAACTGGCGCGCCTTTGCGTGATTGCTCCGCGCCGGCGTCTTCGACAACAGGGCGCACCGGCGACGAGGTCGGTGGTGCTGGTGTGCTGACGCCCACAGCCGTTCCGCCGGATCTCTACTACCGGCCGGCAGGCTGGTACGGCAGCTGGTACCGTACTACGTACGGGTACGGGTGGACATGGCTCCCGGGCCCCCCGCAGCCGCCTGAGGCGGCCCCAATCATTGCTGCGCCGCCCTCACCGGGTGGTGCTCCGCCATCACCGGACCACGAACCACCCGCCTGGGGCGGTGGGACCGGCGATGCACTTTCTTCTTCAATTCAACACCGGGACGGGCCGATTGCACCCGGTGCAACTGCCTGCGGCGACATCGACACGTCTGCAATCCTCTCAATTTTCTCTACGAATGATTTCACAGACAGTGGTACCAGCTCTCCTGGGCGCTGTGGCAGTGGCACCGGCTCTCCCGGGCGCTTTCAAAGTGGCTAGAGTTGCGATTGAGATTAGCCTGCCTCCAGACTGTTGTGCTGTTGGTCGGGTTGCCCCAAGATGGGCTTAGTTTAGGGCTTTAACTGTATCCGTATTCTGAACTATGCCTCACTAACTGGTAGTTTCGGGGTTTACCCTGCCAGAAAGGACAGGTTCCCCTGTAGGATGCTTATTTCCACCGAAGCTGAGTAGGTGTTTGTTTCAGTTCCGTGACCACCTAGTTTGCCAGTCACCACCCTAGGTGGTGTGCTGGAAGTGACGCCCCGACTGTCATTCCTATAGTTAGGGTGTATGACTGTCACCGGTCCCGGAACCCTAGACCCCGAACATATAACGGGAAGACTCGGTATTCCGTTTATCTTATCTATTCTGATTACCACACTCGTATGAATATACAGTCAAGCTGATATATTCAGCAAGACATACGGATGTGGACGTCACGATGGATGACAAGGAGGGCGAACATGCTGAGGAAGCCGGGAGACAAGCGCAGAAGACGAGGTGGTACACGCACAACAGGACGTGGAAGCCAAGGATGTGTCGAGTCAAGGCGGCGAGGCCGGAGTTCCCGACGACGAGGATGGCGATGCGCCTAAGACCGAGGATGCCGATGGTGAGACCAAGGATGGCGGTGGGGAGGATTTGGGGTTCGATGAAGAAGACGACGGAGATGCCGTCCACTCCGTTAAAGCAGCGATTGCTACACAATTGGAAAGTATTGTGAATGCTGCAAAGGAGCTTTTCGGAGGGGAGACGGTAAGAACGCGTTATTATGCCAAATATCGTGCAGTGAACTGCACGTGCAATATGTAGTATGCATATCTCCTACATATTGACAATGTATTGCAGTATATTGCATATGTATTGACAACCACTGAAATTGCGATGTGTACGCAGGACCACAACGTGCGGCGATTAACTAAGCTCCTCGCGGATCTTCTGGAATGGAACTTGGAGGAAAACTTGACCCAAAAATCGTTTTCCTCGTTGTGTGAGATCCTACTTCACAACTTTGACGAGCTTCGCGAAACCCATTTCCCCTTGACGTTCGCTAAAGCTATGGGTACTTTCGACGCTTTTAGTACGCCGTACCAACGAGTGGACATGTGCGTCAATGGATGTTGTTTGTACGAGAAGGAGTTGGAGAACGCGGATCATTGTCCACACTGTAAAGAATGCCGGTGGCAAAGCTTTGGAGCGGCGGAGGAGGATGGCACTCCGGAGGATGGCACTCCGAAGAAGCCGCGATTGCAATTCCTTTGGTGGCCCTTGAAGGAAATTTTCCGGAGGCTATTCCATTCACCTGAAGTTGCTGAGCTCATGCGGGCGCATGGCCGTCATACGTCTCCTGAAAGTGGACGCAAAGACACAATTTGGGGTAAGAGCCCAGCACGCGTCTATGATCCCAATGCTTGTGATAGGATCTGCAAAGGGCATATCTGCAATACACTTAACGTATGTCTGTGACATATTGCAGATGTACACATACAGTTGTAAGTATACCGCGGTGAGTTGTATTTTGTCCGGAGTGTGCAGACGGAGATGCGTGGAAAGAGAAGAAGGCGCGGTACCCAGAGTTCTTCCAGGAGTTGCGGAATATAATCATCCTGTTCTGCGCGGATGGGGCTTCCGTATGGAAAAACAAGGCGGGCGTGTTTCCCATGTATTTCCAAATCTTGAACTTGCCGCCGGAGATACGCTCCAAGTACGAGTACCTTGAGGTCTACGGTATTCTTAATGGCATCCATCCCGCCGATACGACTCTTTTGTACGACAAGCTGGTCGACGAGTTGGAGGAGTTGTGGGAGACGGGCTGCGGAGTTTGGGACGCCTTTTCCGAGGAGTATGTTCTTGTACGGTGCATGCTACCAGGGTAGATATCTTCCGCGGAGGTGACTCGGCCCGCATTGGGAATTTACTTCGGCCACATTTCGGCCCGTCTCGGCCCGAACCCAAAATTGCCCGCCGCATGCGCAGAATTTTAATTTTAAGTATGACCATTTGTCAAAAATCGATAAAACTTTGGAAATTTATCGATTTTCCCCTCAATGCGACTCGGCCCATCCGCAACTTTTCCTTCGGCCCGCCTTCGGCCCGGGCCTCCGTGACACGGCCCCGGGCCGGCCAATCCCAGGAAGATATCTTCCCTGCATGCTACTCGGGGTGATCGTGGATTACAAAGGCTTGGTCGATGCCGGGAAGCGAATGGATGTAAACGCCTACAAGTGTTGCATGTTGTGCCGTACGAAAGGATGTCACAGTCCAGCGCTGGGAAGAATCTTCTACGCATTCTTCAAGCAACATCCTCCTGGTACGCTCTCATCGCTATGCCACGCAGCTTGATTGTTTGCAGCATGTTTGCAACATGCATCAACATGCCTGCAACATACCACAGATAGATATGTTGTATTACTTGTGCACGTGCCATGCAGGGCCGCCGGAGAACTACACGCATGAGTTTGTCAAGCGAATGGGCGAAATACAAGAGGCACTTTCCAAATCAGGTTGGTCGAAAGCGGACATGGCGGAACGTTTCTCGGCCACCGGATGCAAGTTGCCCGCCGCATTCGCAAGGTTGTCGTACTTTAACTTGGCGTTGGATTGGCTCTATGATCCTATGCACGAAATCATGAACTTGGGAAACAGGCTTGCAACAACGCTGCTTGGGCTGGATTTCAACGAGGCCGCGCGCAACTTTGCCGAGGAGGAGGGCCTGCACCCAGAATGGGGGCAAACGGAGTGGGTGCAGAATTCGAAAGGTGAGTTTTGTATTAGTGCAACATTTCTGTAATTGTGTTCAATATGTCATACATGTGTTGACGGTATACGGCAACACGGACAGGGGAACCGCATGAGGTGTACAAAATGACAAACGGTCCATGGGGGATCCCACCGCGTCCGAAGGCTTCGACCACCTTACGTTATCGGGAAACAGCACTCGCCTTCTTGAAGGAGTTGCGGGGAGTCACCCGGTGGGGCGATGGGCATAAGCATTTGTTGCGCACCTCAACCGCCTCCAACGGCGCAAAATACGCAAAGCACCTCAAGGCGCATGCGGCTTTGAAGGCTTTCGAGTCCAAGTTGTTGGCGGTATTGTCCTCTTGGCCTCGCGATGATGGTGAAGTCGACAATGCGCTGCAGGACATTGTGTCCAAACTGACTATCATCATACGGGAATGCACTGCGCATTCCATAGAACCTCGGGTACGTATTCAATGTTGGTGTGATATGAGTTCCACATGTCACAGGTATGTTGAATATATGTTACAAACGTATTGATTCGTACGTGCAGGATATGGAGTATTTGAGAGAGCAGACCAGACTTTTCTTTGAGGACTTGGAAGCGAATGGTCCTCCACAGTGGCTTGCAATCAACACCCATAAAATCTGGCACTGGGCCGATCTGCTCCTGCGATTCGGACCTGTGCGTGAATGGTGGACAGGGAACATATCAAACTTTTATGTCGTACGGCCAAGACCCAAAATTTCCATCGGCCAGGTTTCGGCCATCTCGGCCAAAATCTAAAATTGCCCGCCGCAGGCGCAAAATTTTAATCTTAAGTATGGCAATATCATAAAAATCGCAAAATTTCGGGGGAATTTTCAAAATTTTACATAATTCGTCTCGGCCAACAAGCAAAAGCACACTCGGCCAAACCTCGGCCACAACCCTCATCGTACGGCCACAGACCGGCCATAGGGGGTTGATATGTTCCCTGATGGTGGATGTATGCCTTCGAGTCCATGAATGGCAAGCTAGCTAGGTGGGTGAAGAACAATGCGTTCCCCGTGGCAAGCATCATGAACGGCTATCTAAGGTTGAAAACCTTGCGCTCCCTACGAGGCATCCTGACCATGCTCTTGAACCGAGAAAAGAGCTACTGCCGGCCGTGTCCCGCGGGCTTTGATGGCGGGCCCCGCTCCCGGCATCGTGGTCACTACCTTCGGGGAGAAGGGCAAGCCATTGGAGCTAACGTCCTTGGAGATTGACCAACTGACCCGCTGGATGCGAGCGAGTATTCCCGCTTACCGAAAGCTTTTTCAACAACATGCTGAGTACGACCTGTTCCGGCGGAGGTGCAACCTGCAAGCTCGCACGCATGTACTATCTGTAGTATACCTGCAACATATTGTCAACTTGTTTCTGTATGTTTATCATATATTGTAAGTATACTAAGAATATGTTGTCATCACAGGGAGAATGCCGCGCGCTCTAAACATGCAAATCCACGTTCTAGGTACCGACAAGAGGTGGGTGTTGTGCCCGCGATCGCGTTCGGTCCATTGGAGGACCCTGAAGGATGGCTTGGTCGTCAATACACGGCTTACGAGAAGTCGCTCATGATGGGTCCCGAACCCATGTGTTCCAAGTACAACAAGGTGAACATCGGCGGTGTCTTCTATCGCACTAGAGACGGGGACAAAGGGAAAGTGACAACCCAGTGTTTCGTCCGCGCATCCTTCCCCAAGAATGATGCCGATGCCGATGACGAGTGGGAGGACAGGTACGACCTCAACCACCAGTTTGCATGCTTCTTTGCCTTTTCGTATATCTCTGCAACATATATGCAATACGTTCCCAACATACTAAGGATATGTTGTACGTATATTACAAAAACATTGAACATTTCGTGCGCAGGTATGGTATCATCAACGCCATTCTGCGGGTTAGCATTGGCGGTGTGCTCTACACTTTTTTAAAGTGTGATTGGCTACCCGTGCCAACGGAAGCTCAGATCGCAAGCTTCAAGCTGAAGAACTCCATCCTCGGCGTGGACAAGGTGTCCAAGGCTTACTGCACCGTCAACCCATGGGACACCTCCAAGTACACTATGGACAACCGAGAGCCCTACCTACTGGCCAATCAAGTCCAAGCGCAAGTAGTGATAGTCAAACACCCCTGCATGGATTCAGCGGTGATACTTGAGGAAAAATAATTAATATAGAATAAGTTTTCATAAATTTACAATAACCCGTTTTCATCGTTAATTTAGAATAAGTTTTCTTGATGTCATCCGGCTATGACCGGTGGTCCTTTTCACGACTCGTGTTCAAATAATGTGCACACAGGTCAAACGCTCTCGTTCCCGCAGGTGCCATCATGAGGAAGCCTCCAAAAAGCTTTAAGAAGGTTTGTCTCGCTTGTGATAATGGTGGGCGCCGTTGTAATAGACACTCACGGCGTGTCCTGCTTGAAAAAAAGGCCCCTGTACTTCTTCTAGATCCTAAACCCTTTGACTTGCCTTTTACCGCTGCACGCGACCGGCAAGCATCTTTGAAACTTCCGAGTTTCAAAGATGCGTTTTGTATTTTGGGTGCACCCTACTTTTACAAAACGGCCGAGCGCTTCCCGTTTGTGCGGGATATTCACATTTATTCCATGGAATATTTCATATGGATTAACACACATAAGCACGAAGGCATCGGCCACGCATCTTTGAAACTAACGAGTTTCAAAGATGCGTTTTTTGTCATTTGGGTGCGCATACCCAAATAACAAATCAGCCGAGCGCTTCCCGTTGGCGTGGGGTATCCAACGCTTGAATGTTGAATATTCATTGTAATATGAGTTAGCAAGCGAGGTTGCAAAGGCATCGGGACAGAATCTACGAAACTGTCCTATGCCTTTGCCTTTGGGTTTGGGTTCGAAGGTGACACCCAAACCCAAAGATGCCAAACAGCCGAGGGCTTCCCGTGCGTCCTAACGCACGAAACTTGGCACGAATACTGCCATGGTACATATATTTAAGTTACCAGAAGCTCAAGGCTTCAAGTTACTTGTGCGCGAAACGCGCAATCTATTTCTAAGGCAGATGTTTTGGGTTTGGGTTCGAACGTGCACCCAAACCCAAAGATGCCAAACAGCCGAGGGCTTCCCGTGCGTCCTAGAGCACGAAACTTGGCACGAATACTGCCAAGATACATATATTTAAGTTACCAGAAGCTCAAGGCTTCAAGTTACTTGTGCGCGAAACGCGCAATCTATTTCTAAGGCAGATGCTTTGGGTTTGGGTTCGAACGTGGCACCCAAACCCAAATAAAGATGCCAAACAGCCGAGGGCTTCCCGTGCGTCCTAACGCACGAAACTTGGCGCGAATACTGCCATGGTACATATATTTAAGTTACCAGAAGCTCAAGGCTTCAAGTTACTTGTGCGCGAAACGCGCAATCTATTTCTAAGGCAGATGTTTTGGGTTTGGGTTCGAACGTGACACCCAAACCCAAAGATGCCAAACAGCCGAGGGCTTCCCGTGCGTCCTAGAGCACGAAACTTGGCACACATACTGCCAAGATACATATCTTTAAGTTACCAGAAGCTCAAGGCTTCAAGTTACTTGTGCGCGAAACGCGCAATCTATTTCTAAGGCAGATGCTTTGGGTTTGGGTTCGAACGTGACACCCAAACCCAAAGATGCCAAACAGCCGAGGGCTTCCCGTGCGTCCTAGAGCACGAAACTTGGCACACATACTGCCAAGATACATATCTTTAAGTTACCAGAAGCTCAAGGCTTCAAGTTACTTGTGCGCGAAACGCGCAATCTATTTCTAAGGCAGATGCTTTGGGTTTGGGTTCGAACGTGCACCCAAACCCAAAGATGCCAAACAGCCGAGGGCTTCCCGTGCGTCCTAACGCACGAAACTTGGCGCGAATACTACCATGGTACATATATTTAAGTTACCAGAAGCTCAAGGCTTCAAGTTACTTGTGCGCGAAACGCGCAATCTATTTCTAAGGCAGATGTTTTGGGTTTGGGTTCGAACGTGACACCCAAACCCAAAGATGCCAAACAGCCGAGGGCTTCCCGTGCGTCCTAACGCACGAAACTTGGCACACATACTGCCAAGATACATATCTTTCAGTAACTTGAAGCTCAAGGCTTCAAGTTACTTACTTTTTTTCAAGCAGAACACGCCGTGAGTGTCTATTGTGGCAAAGATGGCAAATAATAAAAGTCATTATGCGTAAAGAGTCGTTATTCACGGCCGTGACTTTTAGATTCACGGCCGTGAATCTTTCCGAATGGAACCAAAAACCGTTCGATTTTAATCGAACGGTTTTTGGTTCCATTCGGACATATGGACATCACGGCAAGACAACTCTTCAGTGTAATATTTCGCATGGCATCAGGCATGGGGATAGCTCAACAGGTGACACAGTACAGCGTCAGGGATGCATACACCGGTCATAGCCGGATGACATAAAGAAAACTTATTCTAAATTAACGATGAAAATGGGTTATTCTAACATTATGAAAAAATATTCTAAATTAAATAGCCTACCGATACTTGATACGAGCGATCGCAATATGGAGAAACTTGCACTCGTTGATAGGCCCGTAGGTAGTGATGGTCACTTTGACACATGCGGGAAGTGTAGAGTCGGTGGCGAGCTCCTTCTGTGTGAGAGGGCAGGCTGCAAAGAGGCTATGCACGTGCGATGCGCAGGGCTCACCGACATCCCCACTGGAATGTGGTACTGCAGAAAGTGTGATGACGCATAGTAGTGCCTCTGTACACATTTGATATACCTGTAATATACCAGATACGTATTGCGGACATATTGTAAGTATTATGCAATATGTGAGCAGCAGGGGGGTCTTACCCCTTTACCCCATGCAGTCATGTGTTGCATAATTCACTCTGATTGTAGAGCATATTGCACATGTATTAAAGATATTCTGCATGAGGGAATGTTTCAATATGTGTTCAACACATATATTGCAAACGTGTTGAATGATTCATCTGATTGTAGACATATTGCACATGTATTGAACGATTCCTTATGCGTGAATGTTTCAACATGTGTTCAACACATGTTCAATACGTGTGTTGCAGGCGGTTGCAGACATATTGAACACCCCTCCAATCGTTTTGCCTTATTTCAATACATCGGGGCCCCAATTCAAAAAGCCCCCCAGAACCGACTTCTGCGATACGCGTCCAAATGCCGTGAAAACTTGTCCCCATAACGCTAGACCCTTCCTTAGATGATACCAAGTGCTAGTGGGTGAGTCTGACACCATTTGGGTGCCCATGCTAGCATACTCATTTTCGCTGTGTCCAGGCTGATCGCGGTTCAATAGTTTGGCCAATATGTTACACGTGTATTGGAATGTCCAGATATTAGCATACCGTCTTCAATATGCCTCCAATATGCCTCCAATACGTGTTCAACACGTGTATTGAACCCGTCTAGAAACGTAGGGGCCGCGGGTGGCATACGATGACCGCCGCGAGCGCGCCGAGCGCACCGCCACGAGGCAGCCGGATAGATGGCCGCTGTCTCGGGCCGCGTGACGCGCAGCTGCCCCACCAGGCACGCCATACTCATGGTGCCTAGGGGTGGCGTGCAGCGTGTGCACGGCGACCGGGCGCCATCGAGGCCAGGGTAGAAGTCTTCCAAAAACCTTTACGGCCCGTAAACTATATTTCCGCTGGCCCGCTTTCGGCCAAAACGGTCAAAGAAGAACAATGCCCGCCGCAGGCGCGAAATTTTGAAATTAAGTATGGGGGTTTGATAAAAAGTGGCATAAAATGCCTATATTTTTGGCCGAAGTTTGGCCGGCTCATATTTTTGTGCGGCCCGGGGGCGAAAGCCCCTTCGGCCCGCTTTCGGCCCGGAGCGAGATTCTGCGGCCCCGGGCCGGCCCGCCACGGTAAGACTTCTACCCTGCACCGGACGATGAGGCTGTCTTGCGACGTTTGACTACACCTCCGCGCCTACCCATATTTTTGTTATTTTGAAAGGGATTTTGAAATTTGTGGCTTTAAGGTTTCTATCCTGGCCTTCATTGTGATGCTCGATCCGGGTTGAATAGATCTTGGGCTCACATATATGCGCATATGATTGGTTGTTTCCAATAAGAATGTACGCTTGTAACGTTGTAAGGATACCAATCATTCGCTCATTCCAAGATCGATTCGCGGACCAAGTCATGATATGGGCTCAGGGCTGTTGGGATCCACGAGCGTCGTCCCGTCGCCCTGGTCATATTATCGATATCTGCTGGATATTATACCGTGAGGGTAATAATATTCCAAGCGGACAGAGGGTCTAAGCAGGTCGGAAAGCAGTGACAGGCTACATACTCGGAATATTATGATATTAAAAGAGAGACAGACATACGGACTAGCGAGCTAAATATCACGAGAGTTATCGGTCACTACTGGACACCGAATCTGACAACGGTTATGACAGGTGACGAAATGACAATCACCATGTCATATCCAGCACACCACCTCAGATGAGGTGGAACAGACACGAGTGAGCGACACCACCCTGGCTAGCTAAGTGTCTTAGAGATAAGTCATTTCGCTAGTCAGCTAGGGGAGATGCAAGATGCACGAGCCGGAGCTCGTGGCTAAACGCATGCCATAAGGGGAAAGGTTTATTTTAGATTAAATGTTTGACATCTGCTGGATTAAGTGTTCAGCGGGGTTCCTTTAGATTAAACGATATTGGGCACGAAGTGGGAACTGATTCCGCGCGATCGAGATGTCATCAGACCTGAGACAGGTCGTCATCGTCATTTCGCCGGATCCGAGGTGCCACCGCTCCGAGGTGCACATGGTAAAACTGCGAACGGAAGGTCAAAGGCAAAGGGGAAGGCAAAGGGTTTAAGATTTAGCGGCAGTAGGAATAGTTTTCAGAAGCATATGAAAAGTATTCTAGTTCTTCTGAAAACTATTCCTACTTCTTCTATATCCTAAACCCTTTGCCTTGCCTTTTACTGCTGCACGCGACCGGCAAGCATCTTTGAATCTTCCGAGTTTCAAACATGCGTTCTGTATTTTGGGTGCACCCTAAAATTACAAAACAGCCGAGCGCTTCCCGTTTGTGCGGGATATTCACATTTATTCCATGGAATATTTCATATGAATTAACACACATGCATACGCAGGGGAAACCCTCGGCTGCTTGGCATCTTTGGGTTTGGGTTTGGGTTCGAACCCAAACCCGAACCCAAAACATCTGCCTTAGAAATAAATTGCGCGTTGGGCGCACAAGTAACTTGAAGCCTTGAGCTTCAGGTAACTTAAATATATATCCCTTGGCAGTATCTGTGCCAAGCTTCGTGCTCTAGGACGCACGGGAAGCCCTCGGCTGTTTGGCATCTTTGCGTTTGGGTTCGAACCCAAACCCAAAACATCTGCCTTAGAAACAAATTGCGCGTTTCGCGCACAAGTGACTTGAAGCCTTGAGCTTCAGGTAACTTAAAGATATGTATCATGGCAGTATTTGTGCCAAGTTTCGTGCTCTAGGACGCACGGGAAGCCCTCGGCTGTTTGGCATCTTTGGGTTTGGGTGTCACGTTCGAACCCAAACCCGAACCCAAGACATCTGCCTTAGAAATAAATTGCGCGTTTCGCGCACAAGTAACTTGAAGCCTTGAGCTTCATGTAACTTAAAGACATGTATCTTGGCAGTATTTGTGCCAAGCTTCGTGCGCTAGGACGCACGGGAAGCCCTCGGCTGTTTGCCATCTTTGGGTTTGGGTACGTTCGAACCCAAACCCAAAGGCATAGGACAGTTTCGTAGATTCTGTCCCGATGCCTTTGCAATCTCGCATGCTAACTCATATTATAATGAATATTCAACATTCAATTCCGCAGGGGAAGCGCTCGGCTGATTTGTTATTTGGGTATGCGCACCCAAATGACAAAAAACGCATATTTGAAACTCGTTAGTTTCAAAGATGCGTGGCCGATGCCTTCGTGCTTATGTGTATATTTCATATGAAATATGCCATGGAATAAATGTGAATATCCCGCACAAACGGGAAGCGCTCGGCTGTTTTGTAATTTTAGGGTGCACCCAAAATACAAAACGCATCCTTGAAACTCGGAAGTTTCAAAGATGCTTGCCGGTCGCGTGCGGCAGTAAAAGGCAAGGCAAAGGGTTTAGGATATAGAAGAAGTAGGAATAGTTTTCAGAAGCACTAGAATAATTTTCATATGCTTCTGAAAACTATTCATACTGCCGCTAAATCTTAAACCCTTTGCCTTCCCCTTTGCCTTTGACCTTCCGTTCGCAGCTTTACCATGTGCACCTCGCAGCGGCGGCACCTCGGATCCGGCGAAATGACGATGACGACCTGTCTCAGGTCTGATGACATCTCGATCGCGCGGAATCGGTTCCCACTTCGTGCCCAATATCGTTTATCTATCAATTTAATCTAAACCAACCCCGCTGAACACTTAATCCAGCAGACATGTCAAAAACTTAATCTAAGATAAACCCCGAGCCAGTACATAAGCAAACCACAAGATCGGAAGCATCCACGAACTAGTGTAAGAACCTAAAGGAACGAATCTCCACCGCAAGCTGCTAGTGCAATGCCAGCTAAGCACCACCGACTGAGAAAGCAGCGAACGAAAGGGGATCCGAAAACGTAGAGCCGAATATATGAAGAAAGACGCAACCAATCAACGTCATGCTCGCCGTGCCATAGGCGAGCCGTCAAGGAAGTGGTCGATCATGCCAAAGACCAGAGAACTGCAGTGCCAGGACGGTGCCAATCGCACGGAAAAAATCAGTGCCTGCGAGGTCGTGTGGACTAGTGGAGAGCGAGCTGGTGACAAGTGGTGTAGCGCTGACCAACATGCGTGTACCACTCCTGCCAACGATACGACTGCACGTCAAACAAATAAAACATCCCGAACAAGCACCACCCAAAGCGGATCAGCAACTACCACGTAGAAATGCCAATCCGACGCAGGGTCTCAAGCCCACAACGTGACGAAACGAAGGTAATCCACAATATGATAACAAATGGCACCAAAGCACCACCCACAGGGTGATAACGCGCCCAGAAAACCAGAAGTCCATAAGTCCAACGAGTAAGATGTAATGCCAAAGCTAGAGGTCCCAGCGGAGAAAACTGCCCGACTGGAAAGCGAGGCCACATAATTCCTCCATTCCTCCAATAGCGAGAGAGAAAACCACGTTAAGCAACGTAAAACCAAACGTTCCAAATTACTTAAAACGCGCGAATCTGAGAAGGCGAACAAGAACAGAAACGGCATCACGCGTCATAATGCGATATATGACGCATGCGTATGCGTACGTATGTTATACGTATGCGATACGTATGTTATCGATTCTGGAGTTCGTTCTATCTCGCCGGGAGCGTTCTCCCCGTGGCTGCTGTGCTGTTTCCAACAATATCTGCGATATATCGCGATATCGGGGTTCAGCTAAAACGCATATCGATATGGCGCGAAAAATCCGATATCGATAAATCGATATCAAAATACCAGAATTACTATCGATTGATATGAGTAAGTGCGCAAATTCCTATCGATTGATATGAGTAAGTACCGAATTAATATCGATTGATATGATATTTTTCGATATCGCTAAAATTAATATCGATAGGTAACGATATTTTCGATATATCGATATATCGGGATTTTGAAATATCGATACCGTCCCTTGCTCGCATATACTTGATGAGTACATATGTTATTTCTGCACCCAACTTTGGTGTCATTCTTGTACCTTTGTGTACTTGCTCGGGGCGGATTTTGGGTACACTTCGTGGGGTATACATGAACCATCCCGTTCCTAAAATCCGCCGCGAGCAAGACAAGAATGGCACCAAAGTTGGGTGCAGAAATAACATACGCACGCAGGCTTGGTAGATGCAAGTGCATGCGAGTACAATTTACACTTTTCCTGACAGCTTCAGGTACAACCCAGACGCACGTGTACCCAAGCGAACATCACCAAAACGCAAAAGAAAGTCACCAAAACCCCCAAAAACAAGTTGGCCTCATTTTAAAGCGCACGACGAGCGCCAAAAATAATCTAGTGCACGACGAGCCCGAAAAACATTTTAGTTGCACGGAAAATGGGCAAACGTGTTGCACAAAAAAAGGGAACAGAGAAAGAAAATCGTACCTCAATTAGGATGACCGCCCGAGTAGAGCCTAGAGCGGTGGGGTGGAATAATCGATGACGATCGCGATCGATACGTGACCTGCGTGCCTGCGATCCCCAACCCGCGAGCGCGAGCGTCATGCGGTGGATTATTCCATCTCCAATCGTCCGATGGCATCGCATGGCATGGCACACGTTTCGCAGAATTCGTCATCGTCATCGTTATCGCCGATCGTGCTCGCGTGACGAGGACGTGCTGTGACTTCTCACGCCCCCCAACGCGCAACGGGACCCTATGTGAAGAGGACTTATATCCCCTCACCATAGATGCGTGACACATTTTCCATGCGCAAACCGGTTCCAAATAACCCCAGGGTATGCAAACTGCACTAATATTTGAAATCCCGTCCAGGGGTTCCAGGAGGGAAAATGTGGTGCCTAAAATGTAAGAATTTACCTTTCAGCCGCTGGAGCCGTTCGCACACCATTTCAGCAGATTCTAGCGAAACCAAGCTGTGAAATACACGGGTCGTGTGAGCATGGGTGCCAATATTTTCAACGAATGTTTCAAAAAGCAGCACGAAAACGAAAAGAAGACTGACGGGTGAGAAGACCCACTGCTGGGCGCACGTTCGTCAACCGTCAGTCTCCTTTAATTTGAGTTAACGGCAATCCAATTATGTTCACTATACCCGTCTCAGTATTCGAATTCCGGTCCATCGCATGAATTCTGGTGCGCGAGTCAACTCGTCATCCGTCAGTCTGTCATCGACGCGACGGAGCGGAGCGGAGCTACGCGTGGCAAGTTATGTCATGTCAGGTCATATCATCCCATTCTCATGTCGATGTCGCCGTCATACCGCGCGGCGCGGCGCGGCGCGGCGGGCAGATTCGCGCACCCCAGCTCAGCCTAGGCGAAGTACTGCCCACTGGGCGCTTTTAGGCCCTAAAAGCGCCCGGTTGGGAACCAGTAAAAATTAGCAAGGCGCACGCACACATCAATAAAACTATTCTCCCTTAGGCCGTTCATATTGTATTGTCCTATTTGGTGCGCAAGTTCACGCCGATTACTTCGTCTCAGCATACATTTCAACTCGTTAATATTTTAATAACCCTAAGTTACCGCAGGACACCTGAAAAGAAAAATCGTTTTCGGGTGGGAACCGATCGGGCTCTTACGTTCGATACGTAAATGTGTTCGTATGGATAACCTCGTGTGCTCCATGCAATGGCACCCCGAAAGACTGAGTACATTTGAACTCGTTGATATTATAATAACCCTAAGTTATCGCAGGACACCTGAAAATGATTTCAGTTTCGGGTGGGAACCGATCGGATTCTTGCGTTCGATACGCAAATGTGTTCGTATGGATAACCTCGTGTGCTCCATGCAATGGCACCCCGAAAGCCTGAGTACATTTCAACTCGTTGATATTATAATAACCCTAAGTTATCGCAGGACACATGATATTGTTCATTATTTACTTTTGACTTTCAACCAACCAACCTAGTGTAATAGCCGCAATTAGCATCTAATATTAGTCAAAATCTAGTCTCAACCACCCTACCTTTCATCTTACTTTGTACATCTTGAAATATGCAAGCTTCCTATCTGTGCCTTGTACAATTTCGCAATTTACTGTTTTTGCCCGACCTTGAGCATATGGGTATTGCCATATACCTAATCAACATGTCACCGACGTATCATAGCCTAATGTCAAATAACATGAACACTAGACTGACTGCGCGCCAAAAATAGGTAGGAACATCTCTCAAAACTTTTAAAAAGTACCTTATGGGTATCACACGAATTTTTGATAAGACCATAGCATGCATGCCGACTAAGTGCCACTTACAAGAGTCACCATGATGAGCGGTCCTGCATGGAATTATAGTGAACGAATCCACCATGCCATGCATGGTGCAGGAAAGCTGAAAGCAGATCTCCGTACTTTTGATTTCTAAGTCAGGCGATCGAAGTGCAGCTGGTGCAATGTCCACATACTGAATGAGCATTAACTCTTAGTACCTTGAGATAGGGGAAATGGTTCCGCCTAAAATCACTTGCATAAGAATTCTTCAAGGAATTAGAAGGGTATTCAGTATAACAGGGAATTTCCCCCCTACATCTACAAATAGGACACTTAGGCCCCACAAGTGAAAGGTGTTGGATGCTACCTGAGAACTGTAAGTTTAAATCATATTTACAATACATGCTCTCAAATCAGTAGATACATATGACAACAGTCATTGTATCGTCTGCATTCCTCGAAGACTATTTGTACAACCATAGGGTAAGCATCCCAGATTTCTATCGTGACATCACCCACATGCCACTTCCTTCAGCAGTCCGTCGCTAAGTCAGGAATATCCTGCCACTTGCACCAGTATTCATGAATGGCCAACATGTAACCCTGTGCATATGACGCGCCATTGCAATGTGAAAGTCTCTGTGCTATTCTTAGGGGGGAAACATGTCTTCACTGATGTGTTTTATGTCATTTGTCGTGCTGTCTTCCATAAATATTTCTTCTAAGCAACTCAGCCCTTTGACTCATAAGTAGCAAGAAATATAAGTCAACAAGCACCAAGCCATCGTTTCGGTAATCATCTCATCGCAAGCTTCCTGGGTGGACTGCCTGCCCCAGCTTTGCCGCCTTTGGGTCCCCCCTGAGGCTGACCCCCCGCGCCAGGTCCCTTGTTGTTCTTGGGCCCTGCCTGCCCACCGCTGGGTCCCCCCTGAGGCTGACCCCCGCTCAGCCCCTTGTTGGGCTCCTGCCTGCGCACCGCTGGGTCCCCCTGAGGCTGACCCCCGCGCCAGCTCCTTGTTGCTCTTGGGTCTCGTCTGCCCACCGCTGGTCCCTGAGGCTGACCTCAGCCACATTAGGTCCCTGTTGTTCTTGGGCCCTGCCAGCCCACCGCTGGGTCCCCCTGAGGCTGACCCCGCGCCAGGTCCCTTGCTGTTCTTGGGCCCTGCCTGCCCACCGCTGTCCCCCTGAGGCTGACCCCGCGCCAGCCCTTTGTTGTTCTTGGGCCCTGCCTGCCCACCGCTGGGTCCCCGAGGCCGGGACTCTGCGCCAGCTCCCTTGTTGTTCTTAAGCCCTGCCTGCCCACCGCCTCGGGTCCCCCTGAGGCTGACCCCCGCGCCAGGTCTCTGTTGTTCTTGGGCCCTGCTCTGCCCACCGCTGTCCCCCTGAGGCTGACCCCGCGCCAGCCCTTGTTGTTCTTGGGCCCTGCCTGCCCACCGCTGGGTCCCCCTGAGGCTGACCCCCCGCCAGCTCCCTTGTCGTCTGGGCCCTGCCTGCCCACCGCTGGGTCCCCTGGAGGCTGACCCCGCGCCAGCTCCCTTTGCTGTTCTTGGGCCCTGCCTGCCCACCGCTTGTCCCCCTGAGGTTGACCCCCCACGCCAGGTCCCTTTCCTACATTACTCCCATTGACCCGGGCTGGTGAATCACCACCAAGTGGTTGACCCTGTTGCTCACCGCCAGCACCGTCTGGCCCCGCAGGCCCACCGGGCACCGGCGCCAGCAGCAGCGCCCCCTTCGTCTGTCTTGCCATCTGCCTGCTCACCGCCAGCACCGTCTGGCCCCGCAGGCCCACCGGCACCGGCGCCAGCAGCAGCGCCCCCTTCGTCTGTCTTGCCATCTGCCTGCTCACCGCCAGCACCGTCTGGCCCCGCAGGCCCACCGGCACCGGCGCCAGCAGCAGCGCCCCCTTCGTCTGTCTTGCCATCTGCCTGCTCACCGCCAGCACCGTCTGGCCCCGCAGGCCCACCGGGCACCGGCGCTCAGCAGCAGCGCCCTTCGTCTGTCTTGCCATCTGCCTGCTCATCAGCCAAAGACCGCCTGGCCCCGCAGGCCCACCGGCACCGCGCCAGCAGCAGCGCCCCTTCGTCTGTCTTGGCGATTCAGCCTGCAGCTCACCGCCAGCACCGTCTGGCCCAGCAGGCCCACCGCACCGGCGCCAGCAGCAGCGCCCTGTTCACACAGCACCTCCGAAGATGGCCTGCTCACCGCCAGCACTGTCTGGCCCTCGCAGGCCCACTCGGGCACCGGCGCCAGCAGCAGCGCCCTGTCTGTCTTGCCATCTGCCTGCTCACCGCCAGCACCGTCTGGCCCCGCAGGCCCACCGGCACCGGCGCCAGCAGCAGCGCCCCCTTCGTCTGTCTTGCCATCTGCCTGCTCACCGCCAGCACCGTCTGGCCCCGCAGGCCCACCGGCACCGGCGCCAGCAGCAGCGCCCCCTTCGTCTGTCTTGCCATCTGCCTGCTCACCGCCAGCACCGTCTGGCCCCGCAGGCCCACCGGCACCGGCAGTTCCACTATTGCCCTTAGCTGCCGGCTGGTTACCATTTTTCTTGCCGGTGTGTCCTGAAGCGTCCAACTTGGAGGCCCTCGCATCTTCTGCCGGAGCTGGCTCCTGGCCATCCTCTGCGCCCTCGCCGCTGCTCGCAGCCCCCTCCGACTCGGTTCCCTCACCAGCTCCGAGTGTTTCCCCCAGACTTCCGATCATGCTCCTGACGCCGTCAACCACACCGGAAAGTCTGTCCTCAATGCCACCCTCAGGCTCCGCTGGGGCGGCCCCTGGTGATGCCACTCCAGTCTGCGCATCGCCCTCTTCAGAAGCCCCCATCAAACTCCCGATCGTTCCCACCGCGCTCTTGACGTAACCCGACAGTGTACCGTCCGGCTCGGCGGCCGACTCTGGTGCTGAAGCCGCGGCCCCGCTCGGAGAGGTCATTCCCAGCAGGCTCTGGAGCCCCTCGGTGGCGCTCTGCATCAAGCCGCCGCCCTCTGCTTCACCCGGCGATCCCTCCGTCGTGGAGGGCGCTGCCTCCGGGCTGCCTTGGGACTCCGCCACCTCCGCAGCTCCGCCTTCGGGGTACACCGTGTCATCGTATGCCTCGGGGGCAGCCGCCTCCGGCTTCACCTGTGGGCCAGCAGGTGAGCTTGCGGCCTTCTTGTTCACGCCGGCACTTGCCGCCGGGGTGCCTCCATTTGGCCCTCCTTCTGGCGCCGACTTCTGTTGGCCTTTCGGGGTCGGCGTGCTGGGGCGCTGGGCACCGGGGCTCGGTGGGCTGGAAGGGGCGGACCCAGGGCCCTGGGCTGCCGCCGGCTGGGGCTCAGGAGAGGCCACGGAGGGCTGTGGAGCCGGTGCAGGCGTCTCCGCCTCCTCCTCGGCGTCTCCCACCAGCAGGTTGACGCCGTCGACAGCTGCGTCCACTAAGAAGTCTGCCGCTGACACGAGGCCGTCCACCGCTGCGGACGCCAAGGAGGTGCTGTTCGAGTCCTCAGTGTCATTTACCATCTGCAACAAAAAATATGTTCACAGTTTCACACGTATTTCAGATTCCGCCAAGAGATGCTGTTGGAAAAACCAGCCGGACGGACTCTGTGGGGCGTCCATCCGATCTGCGAGGCCTTGGTCGGTGTGCGAGGTAACAAGAGGCGAAGAGCTAAATAACCAGGGTGTTGCTGACACCTAAACCCAAAACGTTCCACGGGGACTATTCCCTGTCAAGAGTTCGCGTGGGTCTGAAGGAAGAAGAAAAGCTGCGGCGGCTGAGGAAAGGCGGTGCGTGAATTGGTAACTCGCACCAGACCGTTAACACTTGATATTTTTTCGCTCTGGGGTGAATTTTGGTAGCGCGTGAACAGAACACACGCAGGCAAGACAGTAAAAAAAATATATAAGAACGAAGTTGAACAGTGATGTCACTGACGTTCCAGGTCCTTGTTGACAGAAAAGAAACGTGAGGGTGGCTCAACATGAGAAGGGTTTTAGTCAACGAGCAGAGAAATATCAGAGACCAGCAGCAACGAATTACTTGACTCTCCAACCTCGGGTAAGACCTAGGACTTTGCGCAGGACGTATGTGCCAGACGAGTAGGCATACCTTTGGCTTCCAAAGGTTGGAAAATGAGAATACTTCGGATTTGGAAAGCCGCCCATCCTGGTTTGTATCTGCCGCCATGAATGCTTTAACCTGCAGAAGGCTCAGACAAACCAGGTATGAAGGTTTCATTTCATAGGTAACTTCCTTCGTAGATAAGAAGCGGTGCAAGGCATATTGTGCGAGCCGCTGAATATCCCCCCTCCGCACTATACGTACTGTGGCGGCGTTGGAACGACTCAGAAATGGCACACGTCAAGGGAGCTTTTGTGAACGCCTGCTTGAAACACCTTACGAAAGTATGTCAAAGCTTTGAAGGCAGAGAGATTTAACTTGTAACTGATGTGGATCTACCACTTCTCAATAGAGCACCCGGATAAACGCGCGATACCAGATAAAATACGCAGTCCGCAACTCAACGTCAGTAAACACGCATCGGGCGGCAACAGCACATACCGACTTAGCCTCCTTGTCTGCAAAAGTTTCCCCGACTGCCGCATACATCGGGGGTCGTGCGTTGAACTTATACGTGACCGCAAGGATCCCAGATCCAAACATAAGCACAGCAATAAAGAGTAGTCTGTAAGATACGGCCGGTTGGGCACGAGAGTTGATCGAGTACGATCGCATATGCTTTGCCACCTGTTCACAGCGCCGCTCGCTCAAAACATGACCTCCGAAAAATTGCAAATGCTTCCACGTGAAATTTGCAAGGGGAATGGGGACGGAGCAACAGAGGAAAACTTTACGCCACAACCTGAGAAAAACGAAAGAAAAGAAAAACATGTTCAGGAGAACAGAACTCTCTCTGTGCAGCAAAGCATGTGCTAATTGCCCAAGCATCTGTTGAAGTAATATATTTTTGGAAGCTCAGACATCTTGTGAACCAGCTAAATTTTGGCAACTACGAATACACTCGATCCGGCCAAAACACAGGACATACCGCATCATCGGCTCGGTGCTTGACCTCAGTTGAACCAGTGACGATTTTGAAGTCGATATCTTGCTCGTCGAGAGGGTTCATTCTAGCTCACCGAATTCCTCAGCCTACAGCATTAATTTCGCAAGGATGGCTGTTCTTTCGCAGTGAGGGAACTGTTCACACCTAACATTCCTCCCAAAATTCACAGCTGGCTTCCTGATGCCATGCTAAGATCGGTTATTCTGCTGTACGTAGGAGTTTTCGGGGAAATAATCAGCATAAAATTCTAAATAACTTGCGTAAGACTATTTATCTTCGTGCGCCCTGAGTCTTATCAGCTAGCTGGATTGGTGCTTACAGTCGAGTGTATGTGCTGATCGTGACGTGGTTTCGGGACTCGACACGAGAGCTCTGAATACAGCAAAGCGAAATCACAACCCGAATCCCGAAACTAGAAAGCACGAATACTTGTAGAAATGCATTGTCCCACACACAGGTCTCCAGGCGAGGGGCAGGTTCAACGTTGTTGGTTGATGTGATTGTTATGTCCACTATTCGAATACTTGTAGAAAAGGGAAGTAGCAAGTACCGCTTGCCCTTCGCTTGCGCTTCCGTCATCAGCATCAGGTTGACGTTCATGCTATACGGGTGCTCCACCGAATATAAGGTGCTGGACGGAGTAATTAAATCGGGCAAATGGACGGTTCATATATTCGAAATTCGGGAATCAAGCCAGTGTTAAGGACCATCCGACGGCCCGAACATCCTATAGAATTCTTATTTTCGGGGATCCTTATTTTCCGTGGAGCACCCGTACCCCGATTTGGGCTTTTGGACCTGGGCGCTTTTTTTGATCGCTGTTCTGTGGTTGGCTCAACTCCCGGCGATTCATTCTATATGTAAAATCGACGGGGGGGGGGCTGCCAATGAAAACATGGGAAAACTGGATGTGGCCAATGTGACGATCGCGTTGGAAGTCCAGAAAAACTGCATGTTGCAGTTTTTTTTCCTCTGTAAGAGCATCCTCGTGAGAAATTGAAAGGAATCGTTTGAGTTTTAAAGCATCTTTCTTGACATTTTTCACTGACACGTATGCGGATCGGATTCGGTTATTTGATCGTCAATGCTTTATTGGTTGTTGATAACCGGCTACACCGGCGTAGCCAATTGCGTAAAGGTTCCTCTTTTCGCCCGAGGTCGGGTTTATAGGCGCAGGCGCAGGCGTGGGCGTTCTGGTCGGAGACATGCGATGGACATGACATCACATCACATGCCATGATCGGGGCAAAATAATTTCGGTCATCTTTGTAAAATATAAGCGAATGATGAGATAATCGAACGATCAGATTTCAGATGGCCTACAGATACAGGCCTAGCGGAGATCTCAAAATTGAGATCGACCAAGCCCAAGGTGTCACTGTAAACAGTTTAGACATTGATTGTTCAAAGTTCATCCCGCTTCATAAAATGTAGAAGGGAACGCGGAACGGTACGGTGCGGTGTAGGTATCAATGGCTTTTTCGGTTGAGGGACCGAAGGCGAAGGTGATGAGATCTAGCGGTCTCGTCAGACAAGCTCAGATTTCTGGAATTGTTTGTTTAAATATCGCAAGGGCCCATGAAAGAGTCCGTGGAGCTTGAGGTGTGAACACGTGTAAGCCAGACTGAAATCTTGCACCTAGCCATACGGACCATATCGTGAACGTCTTCCAGAGTATTCAGCGCACAGCCTCGATCGCAGGGGCGTGATTTCGTAGCTAGCAGAGGATATCAGTAAGCCAGTGCAAGTGAATCGTTAAGCAATGGGTTTCCTAGCGGAGTTCTTCTCTTTTCCCTCACCTAAAATCATTCAGGTGTACGATTTGAAGCTCGGTATCCTTCTGCGAATCTTACAGTTTGCTGTCCTATGCTACGTGGCTTTACAAATGGTGTTCAATGCATCCTACTTGGAAATTGAAGTTCCACAAGCTGAGATGACCCTCGCCCTTAGTACGTGCTCTTTCAAATCTTCCCGCTAGGATCTTCTGAAGAAGCCACGTGGCTAGTTGACGTTCGCTGTTTATTGCTGTTTTCAGAACTTAAGTGTCACGTTTCTACTTACTAACTTTTTTCTTTCTTTGCGGCGGAATGTGGTATACTTCTTACAATAGCGAGTAATTCGGAAGATGATTACAAAGCATTGCAAGAGTCACATAGGAGGAACTTGTCACAAGGCTTACCAACCTACTGCGCCGAAGCAGCCATTTACGGTCACATCAGCGAGACCGACATTGTTCCAATGGATGTCTGTAACTCCGCGCTCATGGACAACATTATCTCCCAGAATTCCCCAGACTTCAGCATAAAGACGGCGTCCCTCGAGATAAACAGCACAAAGATCCCCGTTCCAAGTATAGAGTGGTTAGCAGATTGCGAAGGCTATTTTGATAACCTCGGCGTGGACTGCACTTCCGCAGAATTTCCGGAGAAACAAATCGCATACAAACGAAACGTTGGGAATGAATTTTTCAAAATTACAAATAATACCTTGGGCTCATGCATTTGCGAGACAAGTATTGGAACACTCTATACCGGAGTTGAACACATGACTTTAGCCTTAACGCACGGCGTGTACAGCTCCTGGTGGAATTCCAAACTCAACGTAAAAACTACAGTGCGGAATCATGAAAATATGGAACGAGGGAGTGACCTGGTAAAGTCCCATCCGTCTTCACTCCTATCGTGCACAGCTCGTTATCCGCTGCGTTCATTGGACTGCTGTCACGTGAGGTCCTTTGCGCACCGAGCTCTAGCCGCCACGTGAGAGGCTTCCCTGTTTCACCTCTGTCGTGGCCGTGCTTCTTCACCTCTGTCGTGGCCGTCCAGACTCGATCCCCAACAGCCCTCACCGCTTCTGCGAGGGCCGAGATATGCCGCGTGTCGTTTGAGCGCCTTCAGCCGCCTTTCAGCGTCTTCCTTACGCACTCAGATGCACTTTGGAGCGCCTTCAGCCGCCTTTCAGCGTCTTCCTTACGCACTCAGATGCACTTTGGAGCGCCTTCAGCCTCAGCGTCTTCTCCTTACGCGACCAGATGCACTTTGAGCGCCTGCGCCGCTTCTCAGCGGCCTTCCTTACGCACTCAGATGCACTTTGGAGCAGCCTTCAGCAGCCTTCAGCGTCTTCCACGCAGCACTGTGATGCACTTGGAGCGCCTTCAGCCTCAGCCTCCCTCACACTCAGATGCACTTTGGAGCGCCTTTCAGCAGCTCTCGCGTTCCACACGCACTTGATGCACTTTGAGCTCCGCCTTTCAGCCTTCCCTACGCACCTTCCTGTGATGCACTTTGGAGCGCCTTCAGCGGCCTTTCAGTGCCTACGCATCAGATGCACTCTTGGAGCGCTTCAGCTGGCCTTTCATGGCCTTCCTTACGCACTCAGATGCACCTTTGGAGCGCTTCAGCGGCCTTTCAACAGCTCTTCCTCACGCACTCAGATGCACTTTGGAGTGCCAGCAGCCTTCAGCCTTACTTGACTCAGATGCACTTTGAGCGCCAGCGTCTTCTGTAGCTGCCTTCTCCTTACGCACTCAGATGTAACTTTGAGCGCTCCAGCAGCCTTTCAGCGTCTTCCACGCACTCAGATGCACCCTCTTGGAGCGCTCCAGCCTTTCGAAGGCCCCACGCACTCAGATAGACCTTTGAGCGCTCCAGCAGCCTTTCAGCCTCTCCCTTACGCACTCAGATACCTTTGGAGCGCCTTCAGCAGCCTTTCAGCGTCTTCCTTAATGCATCCAGATGGCCCTTGGAGCGCCCCTTCAGCAGCCTTCTTCAGCGCCTCCCACGACTCAGATGCACTTTGGAGCGCCAGCCTCAGCCTCTCCCTTACGCACCCAGATGCACTTTGAGCGCCTTCAGCCGTCTCTCTTCATGCCTTCTCCCACGCAGACTCAGATGTAACTTTGGAGCCAGCCTTTCAGCGCCCTCTACGCACTCCAGATGGGCACTTTGGCGCCAGCGGCTCAGCCTTCCCGCACTCAGATGCACTTTGGAGCGCCTTCAGCCGCCTTTCAGCGCCTTCCTTACGCACTCAGATGCACTTTGAAGCGCCTTCAGCAGCCTTTATTCACAAAGATGCTCAAATGTGCATCTTGGGCAGCCTTTAATCATTCGTCGCGCTAACAAAGATGCTCAAATGTGCATCTTGGGCAGCCTTTAATCATTCCGTCGCTAACAAAGATAGCTCGGGCCAGCATCTTAAGTGTGCCTTTAATCATTCTGCCAGCCAACAAAAGAGCGCGTTCGGGCTTTATCTTGGGCAGCCTTTAATCATTCAAGGTCAGCGCTTAACAAAAAGAGATGTTGCTCGGGCTGCATCTTGGGCAGCCTTTAATCATTCGTTACGCACACACAGATGCACGTTTCAGCATCTCAGCCAGCCATGCATTCTGTTTGCACCCATAGACGTTTTGTCGAGGATCTCGAGGACCTGCTGCAGGCGGTATTTGAGAAGGGCGAGGCCATCAACTTCACCATCGCTCAGCTGTTGGAGTGGGCTGATGTCGATCTTGACTTAAGAATGAATGAAGGACGGAACAAGTACTCGCCTTGCCTCAATGCCCCTCTGCTGACGCTCACACGTGATCCTGCAGGAATCACCTAAAGCAAGAAACACCCTACAACAAGAAGGCAACCGTCTGGGCAGGCGGCCCATATTGAGCGGCAGGGGAGGAGACCCCCGCCGAGCGAGGGAGGAGGCCCCTGCCGTGAGAGGGAGAAGGCCCCTGCCGAGCGAGGGAGGAGGCCCCTGCCGAGCGAGGAAGGAGGCCCCTGCCGTGCGAGGGAGGATTTGACGGCCACGCGAGGGAGGAGGCCCCTACCGAGCGAGGGAGGAGGACCCTGCCGAGCGAGGGAAGGGGCCCCTGCCGAGCGAGGGAAGGGGCTCCTGCCGAGCGAGGAAGGAGGCCCCTACCGAGTGAGGGAGGAGGCCCCTGCCGAGCGAGGGAAGGGGCCCCTGCCGAGCGAGGGAAGGGGCCCCCGCCGAGCGAGGGAAGGGGCCCCTGCCGAGCGAGGGAAGGGGCCCCTGCCGAGCGAGGGAAGGGGCCCCTGCCGCGTGAGAGAGGAGGCCCCTGCCGAGGGAGGGAGGGAGCCCCCGCCGAGCGAGGGAAGGGGCCCCTGCCGAGCCCCTGCCGAGCGAGGGAAGGGGCCCCCGCCGAGTGAGGGAGGAGTTGACGGCCACGTGAGGGAGGAGGACCCTGCCGAGCGAGGGAGGAGGCCCATGCCGAGCGAGGGAAGGTAGGATAATCAATTTCTACTTAGTTCATATACTCAGGCATATATCCAGTAGAATTTGTACGAACTCACACACACACATACACACAGTTGAATCATATTAAATCTGAAAAAAGTGTTTTGAGTTACAGCAAGTGTGTTCCCGCCCTCGGCTCACTGTTACTCAGTCATAGCTACTTCTACTCGTACTAGTACTCTTGTGTTCTGTAACCAGATATTGTGTACATTTTGAATTGATCTGCTGACTCTGCTACAGTCTGCTTGTCATCATTGCTCTGTCTACATATACACACGGTACTATACTCTGATGGTATAGTCATACTATCATACTATCATAATTTGTCATAATTTGTCATTTTGAGCCAACAGTGTTTAACACTGCATGAGAGTCTGCTATTTTCCTACTCCTCCTTACTCATGCTCTTCGAAAATATCGCAATACCACAGCACTGAGTATCTGAAAACGTTCCAAAGCCAGACTTTTGGTAAAGAAGTCTGCCAAATTCTCCTGCGTGGGCACTTTTGCAATGACAATTCCGCCCAGCTCTACCAACTTTGCCACATATCGATTCCTCACTGCCACATGTCGTGTCGCTGCATTGTTCAGAACATTCTCTGCCTGTGCCACCGAGGCATGATTGTCCCCATGAATTGTAACAGGCTGCTTGACAGGTGAAAACTCAGTTAGTAGATTGACAACATACTCAACGTCTCGTGCACATTCTGAGAACGCTATCAATTCTGCCTCTGCTGTGCTGACTGCAACTGTCTTCTGCAATTTCGACGAATACATGACAGTGCTTCCATTCAGTCGCACCAGTGAACCTGTAACAGAGCGTCTGGTCACTTTGTCTGCTGCATGGTCTGCGTCTGTATAAGTTGTCACTATCAACTCTGCAGTCAGTGACGTTGGCGAACTGCACTGCATAGTCAAACAAGCATGAAGAGTTCCCTTCAAATATCTCAGCACACGCTTCAAATGCTGCCAATGCTCCTGCCCGTAGCAGTGAGAGAACCTGGCCAGATAACATACCGCTGTTAGAATATCAGGCCGTGAGCAACGTGCCAGCCACATCAATTCCATCACCAAATTCACATAGGGAAGCTTCTCCAACTTCTCCTCCGAGTCCACAGGCATCAAAGACAGTCTGGGCTCCATAGGTGTCATACAGGGATTACAGTCCTGCATTGCATACCTCTCCAGCATGCGCTGAATAAGCCCAACCTGACTGATTCCACATTCTCTGACTAGGCCATAGTCACTGAAAGGCATACTCATACCAAGCAACTCCACCAACGGTCCTTTGTCCTTACTAGGTCATTTCTCACTGAATACTCTGAAGAATTCCACCTTCCACTCCACCGATGAAGTGAACACAGTGTAGTCGTCCACGTGCACGTACACAAACACCACCAGAGTACCGGGCTGCCATATGTAAAACAGACACGGGTCAATGTTGGACACCCGGAGCCTGTGGTCATAAGCCAGCAAAAACTCCTTGCTCGTCTTGTACCAGATGCGCGGTGCCTGCTTCAACCCGTACACACTCTTCTGCAGAACTCCATACAGTACACCCCGTACTGTCCGTGCATTAGGCCAGCTGACATACATTGGAGTGTCCACGTCCAGCTCTCCGTTCAGAAAGCACGCGATGACGTCCAAAGAAAAGGCCGCCAGTCCCAACCCCAAACTGAGCTGAATAAGAATTCTCAAAGTTGACAGCTGAGTACACGGTGCATACACGTCCTCATAGTGCACCCCGTGCTGCTGACCATTACCGCATACCACCCACCTGGTCTTCCTCTCGGTCAGCGCCCCTACAGAGTCCAACTTCGTTGTGTACACAGCCACCATGCGCATAACCTTCTCACCAGCAGGTACCGTCTCCACCGGCAAGATTGCCTGCTTCACGTCGATGAGAGCGCACTCCTCCCCGCTCCACCCGTGCTTCCAGAAACACACTCACCGGTGTCCAAAACGATCCTGCACCAGCACTGTTCAGCTTCACTACACCAGTGAACTCATCACCCTTCAGTTCCACGTAGGCACGCAGATCCAGTATAATTGTCGCTGCTCCCACGAAGGCTGAAACGAACTTTCCATCCAGAGACTCGCAGTCATATAACGACTTCAAAGGTGTCAGCATAGAGGGATCCCAAGACATCACCAGCTGTCCATACTTATCGACGCGCTCGTCGAACCGCACCATACCACTTCTGACCACCTTCTCCTTGTCCTGGCTGTAAAGCAGATAAGCCGTTGATCGCTCTTCGTGTCCCACGTAGATCAAAGGAGTAGCTCGATCCTGCTTCGAACGCAGGCTCGCGTCGATGAAAGCATAAGCTCGACACCCAAACACTCGCAGCACAGACAGATCGTACTTCTGGTTCAGCATCTGCAAACTAGACTGCATACCCAGCCCGGCCTTGCATAGTCGATTGATCAGAAACACAGCGTGCCTCATAGCCAAAGGCCACATAGTCGCAGGCAAACCAGCAGTCGCCAGCATAGCCCTCGCCTTCGTCTGCAGGAACTTGTTCATGGTCTCCGCCCTGGCATTGTTCTCGTGCAAGTACGGTGACGTCGTCCTCTGCACGATAGCATTTTCCTCACAGTACTTCTTAGTCTTCCCAGACACGATGGTCGAGTCATTGTCAGAGTGCAATACCAGCACGTCCAGATCGTACACCACCTGTTCAACACGAGTCTCCTCCTCGAGAAACACTCGCCCAGTTGCCCTCACCATCTGCCGATAGTCCTCCAGAGCGTCCACGTACTCCAGCTTTTGTTTCCAGACATAGAAGTGACACACGTCTGAATAGTCGTCCACGTGAATAGTGTACCCACGATAACCTTTGGTAGACGTCACGAACGGTCCACCATGATCAGTGAACGTCAACTGCCCCATTTTGACTGATACCAGCCTCTTCTCCACCACCTTCCGTACAGACTTCGGGACCCTTCCCCTATCTGTCGTCTGCGATGGCCTCTTCGGTGCCGCCACCTGGCACGCCATACAATTCACAGAACAGCTCAGTACACTGCTGTTCCTCAACTCCTCAGAGTTCACACCAAGTTCCACCCCTTGAAGGTCCATGACTTCAATATACTTGTCACACAGTATGACCCAGCCTGATGTGAGCGATGACCTTCGCGTCCACTCTCGGCACCACAAACTGATCCAGATACAGCAAAACAACAGGCCACGGAGTCCCCTGGATGAATACACGACCACGCTCCGACTCCGCCAGCTCGGACACGTTGTAGCATTGGTCTGTTCTCGCAGAAAATATCACACGGCCCTTCGACTACACGTGCAGCTCCTCAAACTTCGTAGTCAACCTCCACCACGTAGCATTCGGCTTGTAAGGCACCACCAGCATAAACTTCGTGTTCACGGGGTCCTTAGGAAAGTCCATGAGTATCTTCGTCAGCAGTTTCTCAATGAAAATATCGTCGTACGGTGGATTACCCCAGAAGCTCCGTCCCGTCAGACAATGAAGAAACACCGAGTTCACCATAGAATAGAACTCGCTCACTTGACGATTGTGCTTGTCAGCACACATATCCAGATGAAAGGGCCCCTTCTCTTCGTTCCACTTCTGGAACTCAGTGAACTTCCAATTGCACTTGTCCCTCACCGGACAGTTCTCCTTCTTGTCGCACTCCACGCCCGGCAGCGCTGTCTCCACGAAGACCTCAGGTAAAACATAAACGTTTCCCTTTCTGTACACATCGTACTCACGTAAGTTCTCCTTGTCCTTCAGTACACGGTCCCCGAACTGAGCATACAAGCCGAACTTGTCCTCCCGACTCACGGCGGACACCAGGTTAAAAGGCGACTCAGGCACGTACTGCGCCTCCACCTTCAGCACGTCAGCCTTCTGCGTCACACGATTCCACAAGGTAATAACTCCTCGGCCTCCTCCGCGAGACGTCGTCACCTTCCCAGCCATGACTTTGAACGACACAGCTTCTGACGCATTCACCTGAGCGCCCTCAAACATAGACAAGTCATTAGAAATAGACTTCGTCGCCATGCTGTCAAAGTAGAGTTCTCTGTCCGAGTCCCCCACAGTCGCTGCAGACAGGTCTCCTCCTGGAGCCTGTAAAGAGTACTCCTCCTGCACTCGTGCGTCGTCCTCCTCGTCTCGATTGAACACACCGTACACCCAGGCGTCCTCCAACACCTCACCTGTGTATATCACCTTCTGGTCCGCCACTGTAGAAACAACTGGACAGGCTACAGGAACTTCCTCATGATTCTCCAAGCTCCACAGCTCCTCCGCAGACACTTCTGTACGACGCTGCCTCATTGAACTCGATGAAGTCGCCTCCGCCACCGTTGGTGCTGCTGCGTCAGGTATCTTCTTCGCCGCGATTTTCTTGAGTCTCCGCGCATAATTTTCACGTACCGCTTTCTCCTTAGCAGGATTAAGCTTGATGAACTCCTCCATACCCGCCGGGTTCACTATCCAGCACTTCTCAGCAGAATGAACACCAGAGCACGTAGGACATATCAGTTTCTTTCCGTCATTAAACTTCTTCTCCTCGCTCTGCCTTCTTCTGTCCGCAACTAGAGCTCTCGCCACAGCAACAGTCTCCTCGTCCACAGTAGCCCCCACTATACCCGATGAAGGAACCAGAGATTGCTGCACCGTCGCCAAAATATTACGTCACCAAAATAACCCAACTGCTTCACCGGGTCCTCATTCACGTTCACGGTCAGCTTGCACAACCTCTTCATTGAACCCGCGAGTTGGCCAAACAACTGCGGCTCCACCCTGCACTTCAGTTTCCTGAAAGCCTTCAAACCGTCATTGCCACACCGTCGTACGACGTCAAAGGCGTCCCCGGCTGTTACTTGCTTCAGAATTGCTGACAAAATTGTACTGGCCACACTAGCAGAACCAGGCACAGTAATGAAGCTGGCGCCGCCTTCAAAGAACTCGTCGTTCTCCGCGTTGTTATCTCCCTCCTCTTCCCGTGATGAAGGCTTATCTCCTGCCCGTGATGAAGGCTTTTCCTTTGCAGTCGATTTACTATATCCTCCCGATTTAGGTGTGAACAAGTTCAGTCCTTTGATATCTGCAATATCCGACACTTGATAGTCACACACCAATTCAAGCAGCTCAGGGTAAAACGAGACTGTTGACTCGAACTGTGTCTTAAATTGAACCCAGGATTCATACTGATTCTTCTCTGTTCCCGTGTACTTCGTCGTACCTAATAACTTCACTACACACTGAACTGTCTTCTGTGCGTTGGCAGGGCTCATTACACCCGACTCAGCTTCTTCATGATCTGTTGATTTCACAGGCTCTTTCTTCTCAACACTCAACACCTTAATTGTTTGTGCCATAGTTTTCATAAAAGCAGCCTGTTGCTCTACCAAGTCCTGAAGCTGAGATTCCCGTGTAGGATACTTCCGTTCTGACACCCCCGCGTCAGCCATGACGACTGTAACCTACACTACCTCAGATCCATATAAGGCCCATAACCTAGGATAATCAACTACTACTTAGTTCATATACTCAGGCATATATCTAGTAGAATGTGTACGAACTCACACACACACACACACACACTCACACACACACACAGTTGAATCATATTAAATCTGAAAAAAGGTTTTTTGAGTTACAGCCAGTGCTTTTATCACTCAGTTGTGTTCCCGCCCTCGGCTTACTGTTACTCAGTCATAGCTACTTCTACTCGTACTAGTACTCTTGTGTTCAGTAACCAGATACTGTGTACATTTTGAATTGATCTGCTGACTCTGCTGCAGTCTGCTTGTCATCATTGCTCTGTCTACATATACACACACTGTCATACTATCATCATTTGTCATAATTTGTCATTTTGAGCCAACAGTGTTTAACACTGCATGAGAGTCTACTGTTTTCCTAGAAGGGACCCCTGCCGAGTGAGGAAGGAGGCCCCTGCCGACCGAGGGAGGAGGCCCCCGCCGAGCGAGGAAAGGGGCCCCTGCCGAGCGAGGTAAGGGGCCCCGGCCGCGTGAGGGAGGCCCCGAGGCGAGGAAGGGCCCCTGCCGAGTGAGGGAAGGGGCCCCGCCGAAGGAAGAGAGCGAGGAAGGGCCCTGCCGAGTGAGAGGAGTTGGCTTGGCCCAAGAGGCCCCTACCGAGCGCCAGGGAAGGGGCCCCTGCCGAGCGAGGGAAGGGGCTCCTGCCGAGCGAGGGAAGGGGCCCCTGCCGAGTGAGGGATGGGGCCCCTGCCGAGTGAGGGAGGAGGCCCCTGCCGAGTGAGGGAAGGGGCCCCTGCCGAGCGAGGGAAGGGGCTCCTACTGAGTCAGCTAGGAGTTCCCTATTGAGAAGGAGGCATGACGGGAGACACACACACATGAACGATGATGAGAATCCAGGACGTCCTGGAGTCAATACCACTCAGTGAACTCCTGACTGTACTCGGACGGCTGCCCTCTCGGCGGTGTGATGCCCCTTAGCGGAATGTGGAGCACCGCCAGTTGGGTTGTGTATTGCATCCGTGTGGTAGGCGCTTGCGAATAGGAGGCTTGCCATGTTCAGCGATTGTTGTGCAATGAGGTGCGGCCTCATGGGCATGGAGCTGCTGCAGGCAATGGCTCCAAGGTGCAGAGGAATCATGGATGGACGCAATGGGGAACTACCCCTACTTGAGGACCGCAGGTACAGCAGGGGTGTTGGGGAGGGAGTGCCATGGATGAGAGCTGCAGGTGCATCAGGGGTGTTGGAGAGGGCGTGGC
>LGRX02014378.1:10398-74768 GCA_001247695.2 Cymbomonas tetramitiformis | reverse complement strand
AGGTGAAGCAGTCCGGGGCCCGCTCCGATCACATGGTGAACCGCGCACCAATCAGAGAGTCCCACAGGTGAAGCAGTCCGGGGCCCGCTCCGATCACATGGTGATCCGCGCACTAATCAAGGCGTGTGGGCGGATGATGGCGTCGTCTTGGCCGCGGCTGGGCTGTTGCATGCGCTTGTGGGTGGATGATGGCGTCGTCTTGGCCGCGGCTGGGCTGTTGCATGGGCTTGTGGGTGGATGACGGCAACGTCTTTTCTTTTCCCATTGTTGTTGTTTACTATCCCCAACAATTCCCACGTTGTGTAACAGCAGCGTTCTGAGGCTGACAGCTGGCAGAATCTGACTCCTGTGGGATCCCCAGAGGATAGCGCGGAGCATGTTTGGGACGGCGTAGCTCAGAGATGCACATGCTCCGCGAGCGACGCTGAAGTCATGAGCTTATTAGGGGTTTACAATGAGGTGTGCAGGACCCTACAAGTGTGCGCTTCTTCAAAGACAACTCCGAGTATAATGTACGTCTCCTCCCTATCCCCTGACCCCAATTCTTCCCTCTTCCCTCCTCCCCCCATCCCTGTCCCCAACCACCTCCATCCTGCTGCTCCCATCCCCATGTCTTTGTCTACCCTTATGGCCATGTCTCTGTTCTTTCCCCATGTCTTTGTCTACCCTTATGGCCATGCCTCTGTCCGTGGTGACCCCGCCTCCAGGTTGAGCGCTTGCCAGGCGCCCGGCAGTGTGGTGACCCCGCCTCCAGGTTGAGCGCTTGCCAGGCGCCCGGCAGGTGGTGACCCCGCCTCCAGGTTGAGCGCTTGCCAGGCGCCCGGCAGTGTGGTGACCCCGCCTCCAGGTTGAGCGCTTGCCAGGCGCCCGGCAGTGTGGTGACCCCGCCTCCAGGTTGAGCGCTTGCCAGGCGCCCGGCAGTGTGTTGACCCCTGCCTCGGTTTTCCGAGGAGCATTGTTTTGTTATTTCCCCTCTCGTGGTGCACGGCCACTTCGCCTCGGTCTCCGGTGTTAGAAAGCCCGCACAAGTTGTGAAATGCTGCACGAGGGCATTTATCACAAGTTGTGAAATGCTGCACGAGGGCATTTATCGGGTTGGAAGAAGTGGAGGGGTCCACGTGGGCGTCGAGCAGGACAAGGTGGACCGGGAGCACAGCAGACGCTTCCACTTCCATCAGTCAGGTGCAGTCACATGCGCGTTTGCGGAAGCAGGCATCTGTCAAGACGTGCCCTTGCGTCAGGGCACAGGCATCAGCCCAGGTGCGTCAGAGTAAGCCCCACCCACACCGTCTGGCGAGCATCTGTCAGGTGCGGTCGTCGCCCACCCCGTTTTACGGGCTTTGAGCATCGATCCCAGGTGCAGTCACGTCGCCCACCCCGCGTTTGGGGCACAGGCATCAGTCAGGTGCAGTCACGTCGCCCACCCCCGCGTTTGCGGCGCAGGCATCTGTCAGGAGCAGTCACGTCGCCCACCCCCGCGTCTGGGGCACAGACACAAAAAAACCAGCACTGATGAGCAGTTGATGCGGAGGGCCTTTGGAGGGATGAGCGCTGCAGGGCTGCAGGGTACATCTACTATAACGATTTGACGGATGCCATGCTCGTCCAGGAGTACTTCGACCCGGTTGTCCCGGCCATCATTCAGCGGATGGCCACTCCGTTTGCGGAAAATAGCTGTCCAGGCAAGCCCATCACCTGTGGCCCGTTCCGCTCCCCTCTTGACCGGCTTGAGGGTTCAGGATGCAGCCCCCCTCACCTTCCGGCACTAACATTCTTTGATTTCTATCTTACCCGTTTCGCGTAGTGGGCTAGTGGTCCCGGACGTAGCATGTGACGGGGTTTGCCACGCATGGGCTCCTGGAGGAGGCAGCTGACAGGCTTCCGCAGTTGCATTTCGGCCAATCATGCGATTGGGCACACCCTGAGATGGTACAGCCGGAGACTTGACAGGGGTGCGAGCATGGGGCGTGCTGAACAGTGGTCCAATATGATCTTCCCAAGAACTTTGCAGGAATGCAATTTTACGAGGTGAGTCTACGGCGCTCGGCATGCCGCTGGCTCCGCCGCTGATCCTTAGACGCTTCTGGTGGGGAGCCGTGGACTGATGGTGTAGAGGGGTGCCGTGGACTGATGATGTAGAGGGGTGGGGAGCCGTGGTTGGTAGTGTAGAGGGGGTGGGGAGCCGTGATTGATAGTGTTGAGCGGGTGGGGAGCCGTGGATTGGTGGTGTGATTGGGTGGTGTGGAGGAGGGGGTGGGGAGCCGTGGATTGGTGGTGTGGAGGTGGGGAGCCGTGGATTGCTATTGTAGAGGGGGTGGGGAGCCGTGGACTGATGCTGTCGAGGGGGTGGGGAGCCGTGGGTCCTTGATATATGTGTTTCAGGTGTTCGATTTCCTAAAACAAAGAGGCGTCATCCTCCTGGCGCTCTACCGGTGCTGGCCCTGACAACGCCGACATCGCAGCCCTGCACGCCCTCTCCCGCTCCATCAGTCTGTCACTTCCTGGCAGGCGCTAGAGTTCCCCCCGGAACCTTCCAGGGGTTCCAGCATCTGCCAGCTGGCGCATGGCTCTGAGCCTGGAGCGCTGCGGGGCGAGGCACAGGCACCCCACGGAGTGCGGGTCCACGCTGCCCTACGTATACACGTGCCCAGCCCCCTCCACAAGATTGAACGCAGGTGGCGCGCCCTAACCTCTGCCGCCCTTTGTGCCTCTCTCCCCAATCGAAAGGCCGCGCCCGAGTGAGCCAGGCATCGCCAGGTGTTCACGGTGCGCGGCAGAGGTGCGCCACCAGCCGGTGCCCATTGTCATGCTGACAGTGCCCGTGGAAGTGGCGCGCGGGTGAAACCACACGGCGCAACTTCACGGAACGAAGGCTTGGAGGTGGTGGGTGGGCTATTAGGTGACAAAATGCTGGTGCTAGAGTCAAAGCACAGTGTGGCGACATTGAAGAAGCAGGTCGTTTGGCCCTCACGTTCTCTCTCGGCATGAGGCGCATTCCCGCCGGACGCTCCTTCTGCACTGAAGGTATCCGGCGAGGGGGAACCCACGCGGCGTGCTCTTGCCAGTGCTGCAAACATTCGGCCACTCTCGTGGTCAGTAGGAGTGCCCAACTAAAGTTGAGCCATCCGATGTTTTTAGATCGGGAACATCGGAAGGTCCGAGGAGATTCCTGGGGAGCGACAAAGGAATGCATCGTATTTTGATCTCTGGAATCGTACATGGACTGTCGGATTCGGAAAATTGCCAATGTTAAAAATAAACGGACCAGTTTAAGTTGTGCAGCTCTAGTGGTCAGCCTAGTGAGGAGCCCAGATCCCTGCATTGTTCCCCAGAGTAGCGACACTAGCGCCGTGAGAAGCCTGTTGGCATGTTGAGTCAGTGCGCTCACCAGGTGATGGAGCAAAGGAGGGGAAAGAGGGATCGGAGATTTGGGGGCGGGGGAAGGGGTCCGGCAGGAGGTGTCGGCCTTCTTCGGAGCTACAAAGAAGATCATCTCGGACTTCAGAGGGTACAGCGCTTCGGGGGCAGGGGCTGGGGAGGCCCGTAGGTTGACCGCCGTTTGTATTGTACTGTCCGTGCACGGGGCCGCAGGGGCGAAGTGTCCGTTGGCCGCAAAGTTGGCCGTAAAGCGTCCATGCACGTGGCCGCAGGGGTGATGTGTCCATGCACGTGGCCGCAGGGGTGATGTGTCAGCGCACGTGTGGATGTGGCTGTCCCTGTGGTACCTTTCTGGTGGGTGCTGCCTCTTCGGGAGCGTCGTCAAATCGTCTGCGGCTCGCTCTCCCTTTCTTGTCCAGTGCCTTATGGCGTTCTCACCTGCTGGGGGACTGGTGGATATTTGCCGCTGTATGGGGTACTGGCACCTCGTTGTGAACAGGGACGGCCACTGGAGGGATGCGGATGGTGGGATGTGGCTTGTCCCCGTGGTACTTTTCTGACGGGTACTGCGTCTTGGAGAGCTTGGTAGATTCGTCTGCCTTTGCTGCAAGGAGGTGGTGATGTCCATGTTCTGTGTCTTTCCTTGATTCTGCGGGGAGCACGTTGGTGCCCGCACTCGTTCTTTTCGTTCACTGGATACGAGCACTTAGATGCCCCCACTTGTTCTTTTGTTTCACTGGATACGAGCACTTAGGTGCCCGCATGTGTTCATCCCTGCCCCCCCCGAGCTGCGCGAGCCATATCTCCACCACCAAGCCCACGCGCAGGACCGCCCCTCTGCTCCCTAAGCCTCACTGGGCCACCTGAGCCCCTCTGCGACTGCCCTGCCGGCGCACTGCTGCTGTGTCTCTGAAGCCGGCTCACCTCCGCCACTCGAGCCACCTCTTCACCACCAAGCCCACACTTGGGACCACCCGGCTACCCCTTACACGCCCTGGAGCCTGGTCTCAAGAGAGCTTGCCCACCCACGCCACGGCCAGAATCCCCAAGGGCTGTCCCAAGGGGCTGAGAATGATAAACGGGGCCGCTCTCCTCCGAACCTGCGCCCCCACCACTAACTTGCGCCTGTAGCCCTTTACCCCCAGCACCAACTCCACGTGACTGAAGCCCTTGCATTGATTGCCTTGAACTTGAGCAATGCGCTCCACACTTGCCCTACAACTGTCGTGCTGCACGGTTCCTACTCGGGGTCCCATCCCCACAGTTGCCTGTGTGCCCCAAGCCCTCCCGGTGGCCGATAGTTCACCATCCGGTTGCCGCCTTCCTCACCCTCACCAGTTCCCCCCTGCCAGCAACCCGCCCAAGAAGGCCGGCCACCCGCCTGCTCGCCCCCATCAAGGTGGCCACCCCTCCCTCAGCCAAGGCCATTGCTTGCTCCGGCGAGGCCCCACTTTGCTCCTGAGTCCAGACCCCACCCTCCGGGCCCGGCGACGAAAGGTCATCCCACTCCGCCAAGATATCCTCGACACTTGACGCCGCCTGGCTGGGCCCGCCTGTGCCTGCACGCGCCCCTCCAGATCGCGCCACGGGGGTGCCCCCTCCTTGACTTCCCACAGTGATTAAATGCTCGGCCTCCCGCCGCACATCCTCCATGCTCTCCAAGAGCCTCGATGCCACCGCGCCTGCCTCGCCCGCCCCACCGGAAGCCTGCCCGGACTGCTCATGCTGCGTCCCCTCAGATTCCTGCATCCCACCACCCGATCCATCCTGCGTGGCATAGTCCGTCTCCTCGAACGCGTCCTCCCATGCTCTGTCCATCAGCGCCAACCTCTCCGGCCCTTCCCTGTGTGTGGGGGGGGGAGGGGGGGAGCAAGGTGCCCGCATGTTTTCATTTTTTAACATTGGGTGTCCATGCTGTGTGGTGTGGCTGCATTCATGGCGTAACCATGGACCAACGGGTCCCATCCATCAAACCGTGAGCCACTGGGGGGCATGCCGGCAGGGTCCGCCTACTCCGCAATCCTGGCACCAACAATTGTTGGGCGATGATCGGGCACATTGTATCATCTTTCCATGCCGCTTTGCATCTGGGTTGGGAATATGTATGAGTTGGTGGTATCTTGTCACGGCCCCGCCCTGCTCCTGATTTGCTTCTTACATCCACTGGGATGACGGTGGGCTGGCTTTTGTCGGCTGATCTCATGCCATTCAGTGTGTGGCTTATCCTTGGACCGACTCCTTTGGCATCACATAGCCACAAAGAATCGGCTGCACTACGAACCCTCACTTGCGCGTGCGCTGTGAGCGGGGACGGACACAGGATGGATGTGGGTGCTGGGGCGTGGCTGTCACTGTGGTGCCATTCTGGCGGGCACTGCCTCTTCGGGGGAGTACCAGATTAGCCTGGAGCTTGCTCTCCCTTCTGTCTGATACCTCATGACTACTGTTCCCACTGCTGGGGACTGGTGATCATTGGCCACGATATGAGGTACTGGCACCTCGTTGTGAACGGGGACGGCCACGGGATGGATGTGGGTGCTGGGGTGTGGCTGTCGCTGTGATGCCTACCTGGCGGGTGCTGCCTCTTGAGGAATAACGCAGACTGGTCTGCTTTCTTTGCAAGGAGAGGCAGGGTGGGGTGAACGCCTCGCTCTGTGTCCTCCCTTGATCTCTGCGGGGAGCGCCTCGGTGCCCGCTTCTGGTTTTTGCATTCATGCATCTTCCATTGTCAGACCATTGGTTTGCATTCATCAACCAACAGGTTCCATCCATTCATCGACTTTGAAGCCATAGGGGGGCATGCCGGCAGGATTCGCTCACTCCGATACCCGGGAATCAGCACGCATTGAGTTGCGTGATGTTGCGCAGTCTTGCGTGTTTGGCAGTGATTGGTTCATACATCCATCCATCCATCCATACATACATACATGCTGCTTTGCAATGTTTTAGAGGTGTGTGTGTGTCGGTGGTATCTTGGCACAGCCCCGCCCTGTTCTTGAATGCTTCTCATATCCACTGGCATGATGGTGGGCTGGCTTTTGTCAGCGGGCCTCATGCCGCTCATTGTGTGATTGAAAATATACGCTCCCACAGCCTGCTGACCACCACGCCACTCCCACAGCCTGCTAACTGTCCTCCACTCCAACAGCAAGTAAATTAATGTGACATTCTGGGCTTCAGGCTAAAAGGAATATTGAAAGTTCAAGGACAACTCCCAAGGCCGCCTCAAATCGATGAAGCTTCCACATCAAAACAGCCGGCACAGGAAATGCTAGACATTCCCGAGATGGCATGTGTGACCATGGCAGAGTTGCGAAGAGCTGATACCAGGCTCGGTCATGTAGATATAGAAATCGAAGCACAAGATGGCGATGTGATGGATTTTCGGTCGCATCCATGATTGCTGTGGACAGACCGGGCGAAAGCCTGATCCATCCCAACATTTATGACCACTTCCAACTGGTAGCACAGCAACGCGCGGTACCGCATCAGCTCGTCCACACCCCACGCAGTGAGGATGCTGGTTGTGCCATACCTACTAGTGTTGAAGAGTGATAGGAAAGTGACATCTAGATTTGTTGAACTATTATTGCCAGTAGGGCTTAGACCAGGCATCTTTAGTGGAGACTGGACTCCCCGTGAGACAGCACAGAATGGCAGGAGCATTGCAGATCCTGTGCGCGGAAATCAGCCTAACCACAGAGCGCAATACCAATATGACCATGTCAGGAAGTAAATCGGTTCGCCACGACATTTGAGCTTTGACGTCGTGGAGATCTCACAGATAAAATGAAACATCGAAGCATGGTCAGGGGTTGCGGCTCGAGTCTGCGTAGTACTTGCTGAAGTTGATGCGTAGATGCGCAGCAGCAGCACGTCAACTTTGCTTTTTAGATAGTGTATACCTCTATTATATGCCCCTGTCCTAACTGGGAATGGACGCTCACAATGGGGAGTGCCCGTTCATCCCTTCTTGCACAGTACAAGCTGTTTTGAAGGATCGAGGAGTAGCAATCGCCAAGCCCATTGCCACTATCTGCTCTGTGGAGTGAAGGTTCTACATTAGACTTATTTAGCATTTCAGTGTTCGGATCATCGTAGAAAAAAATGTAATACTTACAAAAAGAGGCTAAAGGTAGGGTTAACAAACTGTTTGGCTGGTTGGGGAGTACGGACATGGTAATGGTTACGCGATGAGTTGATCCACTGTCGCATACATGCGGCAGCTTGACCAGTTCGAGGGACAAAATTATTGACACTATTCAAACCGACATAGGTGCCTTAGATTCTCTTGCGTATGTTCATAAAACCACGCGATGGGGAGTTTTAGAGATGTTCGATGAACCAATTGATACCGATTTGGTGAGATGTGGACTGTGCACACATAGATGGGCATGCAAAATCCCAAGTCGGACAAAATTAAATTGTAAAGGTTACATATGTTTTCCATTTTCAGATTTTTAAAATAATGTTGGCGACCATGGGAAAAGCGTCGTCGGAATAAAATGGCGTCATCCGGTGAGACGAAATTTATGGCATTCCATGGACAAAGGTCGCCGAGGATGCGAAATTTTGAAAATAATAATTCAGGCAAATTTGCGCGTTACATTTCTAATGATCGTTAGGTTATGTCAGATAACAATCGGACGATACCATGTAGCAAATATTTACGAATATTTGAAACCTATCGTACCCTTCGGTTGCGTTTGTCCTCAGTCCAGGAGTTATCCAGTGCGCCTGCATAAATCGCTTATCAGGATTCTAAGGATTATTTGTACGTAGTCACCGCCAACCTGGACGTATTCTACTTATAGTATGAGACGGATGATGTACGGAAGACGTTCTATGACGCTCGTATGTATTCCTTGCATATTCCCGATGTATTCCGGAGGAACTCCGGCTAGTTTCTCGCATGAGCTTGGAAATGTCAAAAAGGTTATGACTATTTAGCAAGTGTATATATAGTGTTCGGAACAAAGAATGAATGCTTGCTGCCGTATCCATGTTGAGTTCTTTGTTTATGGTGCTGTAGACTATGCTTAGAACGTATCCCGAACATATGCCGAATGCGTTTCTATAATATTAGTATTCACTCTGGGTTACCACCACGCATTGTGCGATTTGTACTAAGCAACAGAGGCATCCAATAATCAAATCGGACCGTGGTAATCACGACGCGTATCCCGGCGCCACTGTGCGTACAAGGCTATACAAGAAGCGGTTCGCAGTGTGAACCACACATATGCATGCGCGAAGGTCGCTTCATATTCAGATTATAGTGCCATGCATAACGAGATGGTTCGTACACGCATAGCAAAGGTCTAAGGGCGTTCGTGACATTGCGCCACCGACGTCGTACCAACGAAATATTGCGAATGTCCCGTTAAGCCCGGTACAATATTACGACTCCGACCGGTAATGGCCAATGACGTAACATGGCGCATCACGCATCGTTCGTATCTGCGCCGGTGTTGGAACATAACGGTAAGTTGTATGTTTCATCACGATAATGCACTTGAATACACTCTGGCTTACTACAAAGCACTGAATGTATCAAGCAACAGAGGCATCCGATAGTAAACCGGACCGGGATTTATATATACAGCATCCCTGGCATCGTTCTTTTGTTTGGGGGGTTGGCTCAAGCATTATGGGTAGCAAACATTCGAGTGATTTACGTACTTAGTTGATCTTTACTTTTTTAGCAATGTCCACACTTAACGTCCGTCCGTTTTGTGCACAGTCAGTTGCCCATCCTGTTATTTTATTCAGCTTTGTTTGCTCACGCAATATAATAATAAATGCCTCTTCGAGTTATGCAATGTCTAAAAGAACAATGCCATGGGTGTATGTACATGACTATCAGGTCACATACATACGCGACGCTTTGCCCGGAGCGCGAGCGGGGCATAAAAGGCTGCAATGATCGCAATATTGTATATTCCACGTCACGCGGGATCTGGGGGAGTGATAGCGAGTATCGCCATATTCATGTCATATTGAATATACCCCTGCATTGCCAGCAGCTCAATGTATTTTCCAACCCCCGGAGAATCACCGAGTTTTCAGATAGTGTTGATGACAACGGCGTCCCCATCTCAGGAGCTGCTGTGGCCTCGGAGGGGATGACTAAGGTGCTGGGCGTGTCTGTCATCGCACGGGGTTGATGCTTTCGTGTCCGAGGAATGTAATTATATGGCACTCTCGGCAACATCGGTCCTTTAGCTGTTAGAGGAGCTTGATTGATCCCCAATCGCAACTGGTTTTTGTTGCGTTTGGGGAGTGTTTGCCGCTTTGATGCGTGGTGTGCGTCCTGATCTTCATCCGCAATCCTTCGGGTGCTTTACACTTCGACGAGGGGGTGCAGCGCAGCTTGCGGCAGATTCTGGGAAGCCCGTCGTTGCCGTTGCGCGACGAGTCGGTGGGCATCAGTCAAGTTTCTACGGCCTGGGGGGGGTCTCATCCACCCAACGGCTGTCATTGCCGGGCAGGGTGGATAGATTCTTGGGCGGGGCCTCGTATGCGGCTTGCTGCAGGTGCCAGCCTTGGAAGTACTGCCTCCCCACAGTACTCTGTGCGGTCACGGGAAAGGTTTTGCGGTGGGGAGATTGAAACAAAGCCTCGATTCATCACTACAGGCGTTTGCGGCATTCCGCACAACCGAGTGGTTGAGGCCCAGCGAGATGGCCATCCCTTCCGCGAGTGGGTTGGCCCGAAGTTGATTCGGAGCTTGGGTGGGGTCTCTTTGCGCAGCCCAAATTTAACTGGCAGAAGGATATTTCTGCGGTTTTGAATGGATCCGACTGACTTCATTTATTTGACCAAGCTGTGCCTGCATCTAGAGCTCGGTTGCTTTCTCTTTCGCAACGTGGAGGTGCCACTGCTCACTTGGCAGCCATCCCCACGTCGCCTTCTTTTTCCACCCACTCAACACAGGTGTTGCCTTGGCTTTGCAATTGGGTGCCCCGATGCCTATTCTAGCTAGTCGTGTGCATACAATCATGTGCATTCGGTTCTGATATTGATCCCTTTAGCTACCACAGCCTTGTCTGTAACCGGCGCGTGGATCATGGGCTATCACGGCACATCATGCCGTTCGTGATGTGTTACCATTTATGCATAGTCTTTGATCCAGCCTTTGTTTTCGTGGAGGATCGCAATCGTAATGGGTATTCGCGTTTAAATATTGGAAGCCTGACATCACGGTGCTCAACCACGATGCGTGGACGACGGGCAGAAATATCGTGATCGACGTGGGCCGTCGGTCCATTCCATTGTTGTGCCTTGTATGTGGACGGGCTGCTCGGGAGCCGCTGCGGACTGCGGCGGCGGCGGTAAATGCGCGAGCCAAGAGGGCGTTGTACGGGCCAATCTGGAGGCGGAACCTAACTTCGATTTCATTTGGCCTGGATCCCAGATGATCCGAGAAGATCCCATACGATCCGACAAAACTCCGCTTCACCACTAATTACAAGGCATTAGTAACCGGGGCGCGCGCGGGGGTGGGGGGGGGGGGCTATGGCTCGGTAGGTCCCGCTCGCTCCACAAAGGCCCGTCAGTCCCTGCATCTCGTTGAATGTACGCACGTCGGACTCCCGGCGTGCGGGGTGTGTCGGTCACCTGCAAAATCACAGCAGCAGTTTGCGGCGGAACCAAACTGACCGAAGGTCGAGTCATGCCTCCTGCTGGGACGACTCCTGGGCACATCCGTCCGTTTTTTCTTTGAGTTTCCCTGAGATCCCATAAGATCCCATAAGATCCGTGAAAATCACATTTGAACGCCAAATCGACCAGAGCGTTAGGTCCCGATCATCTGGCATCGCACGCATGTCGTCCAATGCATTTTGCGATGGAGTCGTTCTTTGGAAGGTTTGAGGAAATCGGCGCGGAAGTTCTTCGACAATTGTGTACAGCTCAGGCAAGTCCGATTGTTTCAGGAGGAGTATGATGCAACATGGACCAAGCGGAGCTTTTCGACATGTTTGTTGCAGCGGATGGTGGTTGCCCTGCACGGCTCGCAGGGCTACGCAATTGCTTGCAGGGCTAGTCATGATTGTCAGTATGGGTGAATCAGAAATTTGCATTATGTTGATTTTGGTGGTCGTTTTGGCGTTCCATTGGTGGTGTTTGTTTGCTGTGCGTTTGAAATTTTAATTGTGATGAGATGCGAACCTTGCAATAAAGTCGTTTCTGCTACCTCTATATATTCAATTGATTCCCGCAAACGCTATATAAGACCACATATCGTCCGGTTGTAGTGCATGTGATTAATCAACGCGGTATCTTCGCAACAAATGTTTTCGCAATACACCATCACGTACTCATATTAGGTAGTGTTTTATATAAATTTTGATCAAGAGTTACAAATGGATCTTGCATGTACCATCATGCATGTACCATGCATTTACCACCGCCGCGTGCCATCGCGCACCAGGACTATCACTGCGTGTGACAGCAACACGCCATTCGTTTGTATGGAATTTTGAGTGTTCGTATTGGAATTATTCAGACTTTCCCTGAAACTTTGATAACGTCTATTGCGTTTCCGCCGTCTAAGGCGTAACAGCCGAACGGATGCACTCTCTCTCTCTCTCTTCTTATATTTTTCTTATTGGTCGCATTAATTGATATTCGCGGGAGTCTTCCACTACATGTTGCATTATGCTGTGTAATGCAAGAACATGCTCGTCCTATCGAACATCCACACATGACTCATAGCAAAATTCGGCAAGCCAGGTTTCGGCCCCAAAATCTTAGGCACTGCCATGTTAAATTTTGCAAAACCAATAGCATCTCTGCCATGGAGGTTACATGACAATGGGCAGTATATTCCCCAATTGCCCTGTCGCAAAGATCGTCCCATGCATAATTGTGTATCGGATGTTTTCGCACGGGCACACATGCCTGTGAAGTGACTCCAATTCGGATGGAGATCGTTAAAGCTCGTTCGACCACCGGCATGTGCATATTTTAGAATGTGAGTACAAACTTGGCGACATATATTTATCAAAATTCCTATAATATCGTCTGTGATGTTTCATGTGAAATATCAAGTTTTCTCTTGGTCGATGATCACCATTAGCTTGTCGCCATACAGTACCCCGTGCCTGCGTATATCTCTTGTTGCTATTATGATAAATGTGTGTACGTAGTCATCACCGCCTAGCCTGACATATTCGGCGAATCCTCCGGGACGGGTGATGTACATTCTACCCCTATCCGAGCTGATTTTTAGCCTCTATTTGAGTTAAAATCCAGCAGCCCCTATCTGAGCTGAGAATTCGGTCTTTATTTGAGCTGAAATGCAACATCGTAGGTGTGTTTGTACTGAAATTCAGTCCCAGTCTGAGTCAAAATCCAACCCATGTTTGAGATGAAACCCAGCCCTTGGTTAAGGTGCAATTCAGCCCTATCTACTGAGCTGAAATTTAGCCGATCAGCCTGAGGAGCTTGCTTTAATTAATTTCATATTCCGGCACCTCGGCAGGGCCTCGTCGTGTACTTTGCGGCAAACGCTTGAGTCAAAGTCCTGTCTAAATAAACGGGCCACTCGATTATTTGACGCCACTTTGCAGTCATCCACGTTGGCGATGCGAACGCCGTTGCCGGATCCCGGCGAGTCCAAGGCGGATGGCAATGTCGCGATTGTCGAGTCTCGAAATATAATTGTAATATATGATAGCACATATCATATTTTCGGGACCAATAGAAGCTTGTGAGCGATATTCCCGTTAATGAGTGAAATCGTGCGTGATAAGAACCAAACTCGATAAGAGGGTTGAGAAGATTGTTATGTACCTGGATTTTCAGTTGTTGGGCTAGACCGTGTATGCTGTAAAGCACACCTGAAGTTTTGAGTCACGGAACCGTTTTTTTTCGACCTATAATCCTTGCCAGACTTGGTCACACCCTCGAGGCTCAAGGTTTCCATCTTCTCTGTGCACTCTACATACGATACACCAATGAGGACGGTACTCCACACTAAGGGGACACGGGTACGTTTCGACTTTTCCATGTGTTTAACGAGGAATTCCTCTTCATCCTCTTCATCCGAATGATATATATCTTCCACATTTTTTCCCGGGCTTGTGAACTCAAAGTCGTCGGCCTCAGCCATGTTACTTTCCTCTCGTTTGGCTACGCGACAACTGCTTTGTGTAACGTAGTGTAACGATGGCATGGATGCATGCACCGGTAATAGCCAGATGAGATAAAAAAAACTTAATCTAAAATCAACATGAAAAATGGGTTAATCTAAAATCAGAGAGAAATAATCTAAAATAAATTGCCTACCCCGTGACGACCCCTCCAACGAGGGTTTCGAGTGCATCAATGAACCCCTCCTGCGACACCTTAGTGGAAATTATTGAGCGGGGGTTGGCAACGGATACGCACTGCATGTCGAACGAACCACGACACAGCCGATGACTACATTAGGCGTGCGCTGCTGGACTTGGTGCAGGACTGCGTGCTCGCAAGTGTGCGGCGATCACACCAGGAGAAGAACGCGGGCCTGAGATATTCGTGTGGGGGATGTGCAGTGGCGGCAGGTAAGGCCACTAGACACCAACAACTATTCGACCGCCTGAACCCTGATTCATATCGGGGAATCATCGTCGACCACTAGCAGTGAAATGAAAACACTATTTCCTAATTTCATGGACTCGATGGTTTGTTGAGATGCACTGACCCTAGCTTTTGTTAAGGACAGGTCTGGGTAAAGTACTTATAGTCATCAGTCAAATCAATCGAAACGCCGTCGCGCCCCTACATATGCCTGACTGATTCGATTCGCCCCCGCGACGCTCACGCTCGCGATTGTCGGTTCAGACCCGCACGCGATCGCAGCCCTCTACTGTCCATATATCGCATTCGTCGCGATAACCAAACTTCGTACTTGGCGGCGCCTACTGGTCATGGCCACTGCCGACGCAACGTCGCATCGTATAAAATAAAAACGAATCGTCAACGTCGAATGTGTCGCGAGTCTGGATAGTGTCATCGTAAACGAATCATCGGCAACCTGACTCACGAGGTCACGACGCGAGGTCGCGAGTTGTGATATGTATGCATTTAACATATAGATTGTTCATTTCCCCGATTCGCCCGCATTTCATGTTTGCCTAATGGAGATTTTGAGATTGACCAGCCTACTATAAGTATCAACTACTAACTAGGAATGCACATCGTATGTTGATAATACTGATATTAGATTATATAATAATATTAGATTCATAGTTAGCAGGTGATAGTAATATCGCGGGAGGCGGGGGGTTGTGGTTGCCAGGGTGTTATGGGTGCAGTCGAGAGTCGAGTGTCGAGTGTCGAGTGGCATGCCATATGTCATATGTCATATTTTATATGCCATATGTCATGTCCGCATGTTACTCGACGAGTGTGTTATGTCGTGTCTCGTGTGTGTGTGTTCTGTGTTGTAGGGCTAGGGGTACTCTTGTCCCCAGAGCTTATGGACTAAAATAGACCTTGAATCGCGCTTTAGGGTTTATACTGTTTCTGGCGTGGGGTCCATATAAAGTTTTCCGAGCCCAAGACAGACCGATGTAATGTGACCCTCGCGCTGGCCGGTTCGGTCGCGCAGCGGCCGCTCGGAGAACCTCTCGTCTGGGAACGTGGGAACGTGGGAAGCTGGGGACAAGAGTAGGGCTCGCGTCGGGCCATCCGATCGCTTGAAGTTCAAGTCGATCGCCCTATCGTATGCTATGCTAATGCTATGCCTATCGCCCATTTCCAAACGAAACCGGAAGCCAACGCAAACGAAGGTGCAAGTTTCAAGTTCAAGTTCGAAGTTGGGATTGAGGGCACAGTACTTTTTTAGCGTTTCGATTCGGTCGAGGGTAGTTTTCGCAAGGGGGTGGGTCGTCCCTCTTGTAAGAAGTCCATGACTTCACGAGTCGCCAGGCGCCAAGCCCCTGGCTGGGGCGGCAACATTTTCCCTGACCGCTCAATCGCCGACGCGGCGTCAGGTGGTCCAAAACCACCGCCCTCGGCCCAACCGAGCTCGCGAGCTCACGCTCATTTGCACCCTTGGTCGGGCTATGACAGCGCGAGACCTTCAGAGGAATCGAAATGCAGAAAAAGTACCCTCGAGATTGTTTAAAAAAAGTACCCTCGAGCTTGTTTAAAAAAAGTACCCTCGAGCTTGTTTAAAAACCCCTCCAAAAGTTCTGCCCTCGGGCGGTGGGAGGGTATAAAAAGGGTTCACCCGGATCTCCCGCTCTGGAGGCGGGCGCCTTATCCATTGGGCTGCCCACACTTTGCCCCTAGGGGGGTTGGGATTGAGACTGCCCTTGACCTTGTATGGTAGCCGGGGAGCGATTTGGCTACCCGGGGTAAATTAATTTAACTCACGGGACACCCCTGCAATACGAACTAGTAAGAGCTTGAGAGGGGGAGGAAAACGTGATATATTGCTCGCGGTTAAGGAGCCGCGAAGCCTGAGATCCGCGAGGAATTGGGGAGGGAACACCATCCTTCCTACCTGACGCTTTTTGGCGATGCCATGACGATGTGCACCCACTATCTAGAAAATCGATCAGAATATGCCAGCTCGAAGATGCCATTTCAATGTCGCAGATGTGCGATGCAGATTGAAATGTTGATGCTAGAAACAAGAAACTACGTACATAAGATACTCTTCAGGACCCCTAAGCACCACACATGATTGCAGACTCGAATTTCGTCCTGGAGGTGCAACACAATGGTCAAGTTTTACATGCACATGGGTTTCACATGAAACTTCAAAGGATAGTCTGCAAACATCCGTTGACCACATCATATATCCTTCAGGTGATTAACTTATGCTCACCATTTGTTTCTCAAATTTTATTACCAGCCTTCAATTTTTTTCTATGGGGTTTCCTGTACTATTGCACCATGAGGTGTTCTAAATCAATGCGAGTGTGCCTCATCAACGGGGGTCTATAACAAGAACTAATATGATCAACATAGCTTCTACTAACTGCCTTTGCGCTCTATCAGCTGACCACTGAAATACTAAAATGACTATGAACTCCACAACTTTTCCTTGCAGAGTTTCCCTGCTTGTTGACTGGTTCCTTCAAAATTGTAGAATTTCTGTGAATCATTGGACCCGTCGCCTTTTCTGTAGCTGATGATCCTCTTCAACCCCACGAGGTTCTTGAGCTGATACAATATCATTGTGTAAACCTAAAATTCGCCGATTCACCTGTGAGCCTGTGCTAAGTGGCCTTTTGCCTCCAAGTTCCCTACTGCATTGCGCGATATCACCTTGACCCCATGGAAATATACTCACTCCATGTAAGTTAGTCAACCTGCTGCTAACCTCTCCAACAAAAAACATGTTTTTGGCAAGGTACATTTCTTCAGACGCCTTCGCCGCCTCCAAAAAGCTATTTTCCAGAATCATGACACACTTTCGAACTTGCCCCTGCAGTGCACACAGCAAACAGCCGGAGAGTGAGTGCAGCACTCAGTGCTCTTCAAGGTAAAAACTCTGAATTGAACTTGGCAAAGAAAACTACCATCTCACACGCAGCACTTGCTTCAATAGACCACGTAGATGGAAACTCGAGTACGAAGCGAGAGTGGGAATATCAGACGAAACTACTTTGGCTATTGGTAGCATAAAGAGGACTTCGTGGACGGTGTCTCCGAACAGCAATAATGAGTGTGCTATCTCCTCTTTAGTGATGTGTGTTGTGAAGCACCTCATCTATTTGAGGAAGCTCATTCGTGATCTTCTCCAGTGGATCCGTAACTGCTAGCTCTCCTCTCTCTGCAGATGCAATCACCACTGCTGCCACCGCCACCTCGGAAGACTTGAACTCTAGCAATCGTGGATCTGGAAACACACAAATCACCTCCCGGTCACCAGGTCTGCGTTGAGCCAATGGAATCAAAAGTACAGGCACCGTAAAACTTTTGGTCTGAATGCATACTGTATGAAACACGGCAAGACGTGAGCAGAAAGCCTAGAAGGAGGCCGCTGGCCGCGACAACCGCAGTGGCAACGATCCAACCGCCCTGAAAAGCCAGGAGGTTGAGACACGAGTATTGGTCTCAGCATAAACAGCCAGATAGTGAGGAACTCACCGTGGAGGCTCCGTCTTATCACTGTCATTGTGCCGTTCAAGAGGCCTGTCCAGAACTGGTGCTTTTGTGACTTATCAGATTCCGAACTGTCCAGATGTTTTGCTTCGCCTGACTTACTGAGCTCTGCAGCGTCCTTGCTCGCACACAGCAATATGCAGAGAATGTGGCAGATGAGCGTTGCTGGCGTTACGACGTTTAAGCGCCATTCGAGTTCCTTTAAAACATACTTCTCCGCTTCCAAAACACTTTCAACCAAGAAAGGCACTGAATCCATTCCCTGCACGAAAGAAATATTCGCACATTAACTGAATAACCCAAAACTAACGTGTTTCCAGAAGGCAGGCAACTTGGGAAAGGCTGCGAGAGAAGAGAGCCATGGACAGTAGAAGCGCTATCGTAATGCGGAAGGCAAAGTCGTTTGAGCAGCGCACAGCGAGAAAAGGAGCGCAACGAAACGCCAGGAGTAATGTCGCACAAGGCCGTACAACCTTCGCACTGGCAGAAACAGGCATGAAGAAGTGAGGGCACGTGCATGTACCTGAATGTCGTCTGGGGAAACGTGCCCACTTTCATGCCCCTCCTCCTTAAACGCTAAGTAAAGGCAGCCTGCCGCGACCAGTTCGAGCTGGTCTTGGTTCCACCTCTGGAAAACACACAAGCGAAGAAATCAGGAGTGCACACTGAGTAAAAGCTCGAAAGGACGCTGGAACCTCAAGCCTGCAAGAACCAATAACTCTGAGGAATCCTTGAACAGGAGGCCGCAGGCCAAACTTGCAGCAGCTTTGGTGCAGCGTTCGAGGCGGACCGTTGAGGTTTGTCTGGAGAGGACGCGGTCAAAGTAATTCACGGCGAGAAGAGTAGCAGGCAGGCTGCGTCTTCCAAAGCGTGTCTGCTCCTGCAGTGCCACAAATACGTGTTAAGGGCAATGTAACTTCAGCTTAGGGTGTGCACACATGCTAACGGATACTATCTGTTCACAGAAGTCCTCGAGCAACGGCAGGGAAGTCGAGGGCATATTGGCACAGGAGGCAAACCTGGAGTAACCAGGTGATGACGTCGTTGCGTTGCTGGAAGACGTGGCTTGTCGACTGCGTCATCTTCAATAAATAACCTAAGGGTAAAGTATACCGAGATTCTCTTTCAAGTAGATTGTTGAGGGTGGCGGTGAAGGCGGACACATCGAGCCTGAGCTCGTCCTCCATGCGCTCGATCTCCTCAAGGTTAAGTTGGTTGATGTAACTGAACACCTCGCCAGTATCGGAGGTGGTGGAAACACTGGAATGACCGTTGATATCGGACGTTGAAGGCGTACTCTGAAGACTCTCGTCACTCAGAAGTTCAGACAAGAGCACCTCCTCGTTCTCGATCCCACCCAGCCAATTGTTGTGGAACGGCGCAAGAGACTCGCAGTACATAGCCATACTCTCCTGAAGTCCTTGTTGCGAGCAAATCTTATAAACTTACTGATCCCACGTCCTATTGGAGCTAGATCGGAACGTGGAGTATTGTGACAGGCATCCAACACCGATACCAACGCCAGGCATATGCTAGTGTATTCCTGGTTATCGGCGGAACACAGGGTGCTGGCAGGAACTTTCTTATGGATCGTGTGTTAGAAATGTATCAGTGGGCATGTGGTCATAAAAGAGATGGTGCTCACTCAGTCAGACTGCAATTCTGTTGTCCGTTAATACTTCAGGCACGATTCTTCAGCTCCCCTCTCGTCTGCGTCTCGTTTGCAGGTGGTTAAGTTTCTGATTCCCGGGATTTGGTCCTGCTGTTATACAGGTCGCGTGCCTCCGTGGCATTTCATTAACATCATATATAAAACACAAGCTTAGCGCTAGCAGGTACATGCATATTGACAACATTATATAATTTATATATTGCATAATCGATACATATATATTGAGATTAAAGTAGTATATATTTAAATAGTTCATAAAATATAAATATCAATAATTATATGGTTCGCCCAGACTACCCACGACGACGCTGCGCTGCGCTGCTAGCCATTGGCTTAGGGCCCACATCCAGATAGACATTGGTCAACAGACAAATTACCGGTGCCATGTCGGATTTTATGGGCACAGAAGGCATCATATCTGTGGCATAGGCAAGGGGTATAAATCAAACAAAGGCAATGTGACCTGGTTTTAAATTATATTATATAGATTAGTCGGGTCTCGGGCAGTAAAGAATTTGGAAGTATCTCAGGTGAAGGATAAATTAAACAATAATTATTTCCGTGAAGGATAAATTAAACAACAATTTCTTAAATTATCTTACACAGCCCTGAGATTTTTTTTATTCGAGATAGATTATTGTCAAGAGTCGGTGCTAATTTGCTATCTGATCAGTTAAGAATGAACAAATCACTAAAACACGGCAAAATTATCTGACCTGAATCTATTGAGCCATAGGAATATCCAAGATAATTTTATAAATTTCTTGTTAAATTTATCTATGTATCTGCAGCGACGGGATACTTCTACAAGAACGTCAGGAAATAACTTTTTAATGTAGTACTTTAGTCCTTTTTACTTGTAAATTATACATTTCATATTTATATCAGACCGCACTGTGCCAATGAAATCGGCATACGGATGAAACAATGACAGTATAAATATGCGATTTCATACCATACGCGTTGTATCGGAGATCCTATGCGTCGCCATAATTTCTTCAAGCTCAGATGGGATATATGTGAAGGAAATTCTGGCCGATTCCACGCTCACGATTGGAAAAGAGTAAATATCTTCGCCGTTTTTCGATACATGAATCGATGTTGCTCGCGGGATCTCGTTTTGCGGCTGTTCGATTGCAAACCAGCGTCGCTGCAAAAACACGTCCTTCGCTTGATTCCCAAGATTGAAGATAGTTGTATGCTCAAGCCATACCTCATTGGAGGTATCCTTGGCTCCGGCGCATGGTTGATCATCAACAGTTATATTGTACCCAAATCGAGATGTCACATGGGTGATTGGAGAGACTTTGAAGTTCCGTGAAGTTCCCGATTGTTCCTGTGGCAGTTCTGGCAGACGCAGTGGCGAGTTGGAGTCGGATCGATTTCCCGATTTGCAGATCGGCTATTCGATGCGGTAGATCCCACGCCACGATGGACTATCTTGTATCTATCGCACGGGCCGGCACGGGAAGCTATGGACTTCCAATCTTTTTCACATTTTTGGGTGAGGATGAAGGCTCATGCTACACCGGATGGCATGACACCTCCGACCTGGCGCTGGCGTGGGGAATTTCCATTTGGGCTCGGACTCTGTCCAGCAGATATTTCAGAAGTATTTCAGACGATGCATTCAGAAAATCGGTATCCTCCATCTTCCATTGGAAGCGATCTGACGGTTTCATATAAATTGGATTCTAGATATTTTAAAATGTGAAAATGTGCTGGCACCGGGGGCTTTCGAGAGGAGCCCAATTCCCAAGGTCCGATGCGATGTAGCATGAGCCTTTAAAAGCATATATAAAAGTTATAAAATGGTTTATATTATCAATTATATGGCGTCCGGGCCCCACAGTAGGGGGGCAAGACAGCCCACCCCCCTCTCCCCATTGAAAACGTGAGCGTTTTTTTTCTTTCTAGATCCAATAGGCAAAATGGCTACTGCCCGCCGATACGACTTGTGACAGTATTGAAATCGTATTCAATACTGTTACAAGTATTGAATTTCAATAATTTTTTTCAGGCACGGTGGTCCACTGGTGCTACCCCGCATATCCGGGCACAATTATGACCTCGTAAATCTAGTCGCCATATGCGCCATTGGTCACGGGGAAGCTGATTTCCCCCCCACTGTATGGGGGCCTGCTTCTCCCTGTTTCACCCCTCGCCGTGTGTGTGACGTGTGACACCCAGTTAGCCGTGACATCGATCCGTGACCTGCTAGTTAGCCTCCGCGTTAGCCTAACTTATCAGTTTATGTTATCACCGTTCCGAGCACCCGGCCCTGCGTGTTTTCTGTGCTTCACTGTTAATATATTCACCCGTTACGAATATATCACCAGATCATTCTTCCCATAAGGTTATCGGTCCCGTACCGCGCTAGTGGTGCTCACAACATTTTACTCGCTTCGGCCTCATCGCCGATTCTACGTCCGTACTTATCCGTTCTAATCCGTCAGCGGTTTAAAGACATCTCCGTTACCGTCTTTACCCGTTCGAGTACTCCGCCTACCGTTTGTGATTGGTGGTTTGCTTTTCCGTTCAATCCGTACTTATCCGTTACCACTTCCGTCGAAATTCTGGCATCCTGCTTCTTTCCAGGCGTGTCTCCCCAACGTCCTTCAACACTCTGGCCAGCAGCGCCTCTGCTGCCGGGTGACTGGTTTACCGTACGACGTTTTTGACGTCACCACCGTTTTCCTTGTCGAATTCTACCCCAATTTGACTTCTCCATCGCTTGATTTGGTTAATTTTTCGAAAAGTTACCTTTCACCCACAAAACCCTATCGACGCGCCTTCCAGATTTTGCAGCCGCTGACATCATGGCCTCGCTACGCCAGCGTGCGCGCATGGCCGCAGTTCGGTCTGCGCTGGACTTGCTTCGACAACGACATCTTCCCTTGGATTGTGGTCTGGTGGTGCCTGGTGGTGCTTACACACCAAGCACCAAGCTCGAGTCCATCGCGTTCGCCATCAACAACGAGTGCTTTGACTCCTTCGACTTCGTCCCTCCACCCCCTTCGCCCTCGCCTTGCACCCCACCTCTTGACCATCTAGTGGTGTGTGGTGATGTTGCCACGCCCGCTTCGCCCCTCTCCATCATCCCTTTCGAGTTCCTCCCCATGGCCTTGATCGCGTTCCCTCACCGCATTTTCCACCTTCCACCTCCCTATCCCCTCTTCAGCGACGCATCCGCTCTGGTGGTGCCAGGCCGCTTTTGGCTTTGGCACCGCGTGGGCATTGGCTGATTCATCGTTTTCGTGGCGCTCGAGGACTTCTGCAATCAAGAGCTCCGCCGCCGCCATTCCGCAAGCACTTGCAATGAACCGTGCACTCTAGCCTTAGCCAATTCACTTGCTGCACAGTGCCCATGCTTGTTTACATCTAGTTGGGTCTCTGACTCCAGACATTAAGTGACATTGAGTTTAGGTTTTAGGGTTTGCTTGCTTCGGGATGTCCACTCACACCTTCGGGGTGAGGTGGTGTCACGGGGAAGCTGATTTCCCCCCCACTGTATGGGGGCCTGCTTCTCCCTGTTTCACCCCTCGCCGTGTGTGTGACGTGTGACACCCAGTTAGCCGTGACATCGATCCGTGACCTGCTAGTTAGCCTCCGCGTTAGCCTAACTTATCAGTTTATGTTATCACCGTTCCGAGCACCCGGCCCTGCGTGTTTTCTGTGCTTCACTGTTAATATATTCACCCGTTACGAATATATCACCAGATCATTCTTCCCATAAATTGGTCGAGATTTCACTTGTAGGCTTTTGAATGGATGCATAATGCCATAGGGGTAGTGATTTTCTTGATTCGCCAGTTCACAAAGGTCTGTCAATTGGCATGATATTTTCCCCCCCAACCCGGGGTTTTGGGACATTGTCCCAAAACTTGCGGCAAAAAGCCTGCGGCTTTGGGGGCCTGCGGTCCCCTACATGTCCCAAAGGCCTGGGACCTTCGGTCCCAAACAAGCACTTTCAAGGGGGGCCTACGGCCCCCCCGGGTGTCCCAAAATCGGGGGGTATGTCCCAAAAACGCATTTTTCCTCCCCCTACTCTTGTTCCCAGAGTTTCCGAGCGCGGCCGCTGCGCCTGCGACACGCGAGGGTCGACGTTACAGTTGATGGAAGAGGCTCGGAGAAATGGACCCCACAGAGTTACAAACCCTAAATGTCTATTTTCGTCCATAAGCTCTGGGGACAAGACTACCTCCCCCCCTACGATTTTTCCACAGCGGGCCTACGCTACGGCCCGCTGTCATTCCTCCCGAAAAACGCTTCGCATTCCCCCCTCGCCTGTGCACACGGTTTAATCACCATAGGCCGCGCTCGTCGAAACTCTGGGGACAAGAGTATCTCCTGTCGTGTCGTGTGTCACGTTTACGTGACACCCCCTATAAACATAAAAAACGAGTCCTAAAACCTCGGATCAGATGAAACCCTTCGTTACAAAGCTCAGCAATAGATAGTGTGAAAGTGGAGATCCCTACTGACGTGAGTCTAGCGACGGTCTCACACTTGGTATCAGCCGTATTGGAAGTCGCGCCATACCACACTCATAAAAATGGGATTTTTGTCTCGACTTACAGGTGTAGTGAGTGAGCACGATGCTAACAGCTTGCGACTGCTGGGTTTCCCCCAACACCTATCGTATCTCACGATTACGGGCTGAAGCTGTCATTTTTTCTTGCAGGACGCAGCGTGATTCGTTTCAGTGGACCGGGTACTATGAAGTTTCTTCAGGTCGGCTTAACTGCATTGTAAAACGTCTCACATTAATGTTTGCAGCAGACCGTGCCTGCTGCTTGTGTCATACCCACGTTGTGCAGCGCCTGCAAAACCGCGTCTCTGCGGCGCCCCACACCTAACGCAGCGCCTGCAACACCGTGCCTCGGCAGCGCCCTACACCTCACGCTTCTCCTGCAAAACAGCGCCTAGTCCGCGCAAGATCACCGTCCACAGAGACTCGTCTCAGGTGTCCGTTTCCATGTCAGTGTGACGCGTGATGTCCGGTTGCAACAATTAATCAAGGTTTTGGATAGAGTAGAATTTGCACACAACCAGCGCACGCCCTCCCGGGGGCCTAGTATTTCGAGATTTGTGATGCATCGTTCCTGCTGTCGACATTTAAAAAGGTGCTCGAAGACACCTGGGAGGACGCCGCGGTATTTGCAGCTCTGCTGTATTTTGTGTTAGGGCGCCTTTCAGTCTCATTTTCTCCTGAACATCTGCTTCCGTGAGACATAAGTTTTTAATCGAGAAGGCTTTATCATCCGCAGAGGACCCTCGACAAAATCGTGAAGACGCAGTTTTCTAAGGATGCCCCAGATATACGTTTTCTGGGTCTGCCATCCATATAAGAGGGTGTTGTCTCTTGATAGATCAGTGCACGTTGATTCCAGCTGATCGAGGGGTATTCGAAAACAAGCAGGGAACAATGACGAACGATGCGATGCTCCTTCAAAGGGACTCATCGGAGACCACCTCGCACGGCGGTACGTACCCTTGGGTCCGGACAACCCGCCTCCAAAGACTTTTGCTATTTCACGTGACTCACTGGAGGCTACTTCGCATCGCCGTACACAACCTTAGATAAGTGCATCCCTCTTGCGAGATACCGCGACCTTTATTCCCCCCCTGACGGCAAACGCTGAACGAATCTGGTTCAAGTCGAGACATTCTCCAGACCTGGCTCTTGGAAAAAATGCAACTAGTTGATATGGCATGCCCTCTTCGGGTATACATATAAGAGACAGCCAGCCTCGGATATGTTTAAAGCGACTCCTGTATGGTTTGTCTGCGCCCGTCAAGGTCAGCTTTCAACCTTTGTTGTTGGCTACCTCTTTCTTCATCGTCACTGTCTCGCCCCCCTCCTACCGTCGGCCCTCGATCACCATTTTACTACCACTCTTTGCTGCGCCCTAAACCCCCTCTGTAGTCATTCTGCGATCTATTCACGGTCACTCTCTTCTGTACCCCACCCTCACTACCGAGTTTTCTTTCAGTTGCCAGCCGTTGAAGCCTTCACCCCCACCCAGCCTAAACCTTTGCTGGTTCCTGCCTTGGCTCTGAGGCTCACCCGTTTGAGACGGTCTGCGCTCGCAGCTCGAGGGCAGCCGATGTATTCCGCTTTCCTAAGCCCTCAAGGCCGCTTCCTCTTCGACGCATTTCTTTACCCCCAGACTGTATCAGGTACTTGACCAAACCTCTGGACTCTCGTTTCTCCTGGTCCCTTCCTCCCACCGAGGGACTCTCACGAACCCTACCGAGGGTCTCATAGCTCCAGCACAAGACTTTGTTGCCCACAAGCCGACTAGCGTGGATCTTCGCAAATATTTCTCATTTCATGACTGCTACAAGAATATGCAGCCACGCAGATGTTACTTTGTCAGCTACTTACGCCTCGGGGGTACATGCTTCACGTCGTTTCCCCTTGTGTCAAAACATCTGCGAGACTCCCTTCCTCAGATTCCACTTCAGCGCTTCAGCTAGGTTATACAGGTGGAAACTTACGAGATGTAAGGCCTGCGAACCGGCGGCGGAAGGTTGCGAGACGTTAGGCCCATGGACCGCCGGCGGAAGGTTGCGAGACGTTAGGCCCATGAACCGGCGGCGGAACGTTGCGGGACGTTAGGCCCGTGAACCGGCGGCGGAATCTTGCGAGACGTTAGGACCATGAACCAGCACTGTAAAGTCTTCCCTTGCTCATTATGAGGTCGCTTGTTTTGGAGTCACGGCCCGAGTAAGGTCATTCTGACGGGACTGGGAGACGGTAGTCCCCAACCTTGCGCGTCCGTCCGGGTTTTCATACCGGCCGCACTCCTGTGGGCGATGTGGGCGTCCTTCACGTTTCTCCGAACGTGCTAAATTATTCTGGGGAAGATGTGTATCAGCGGACTCTGCAACGCTTCTCGCTGACGTGGACGCTGCTCATATTTCGGAGGTGCGGCTCGGCTGTCTGCTCCCCTGCGCGGCGCTCTCAAGCTCCTCAGACCCTCTGTCACGAGGCGCAAGCATGCGAGGAACGCGGCCTGCTCGTGGGCTGTGATTCCTTCCAGGTACATTAGAGATTCACTGTTCGTTCCGAGCTTGCACGGGTTGTAGCCTGCAGACGGTTCACTCCTTCCGGTGTAAGGCATGCCCCCTGGAGGCTCCTCCGCTCGGGCACTCTCTGGGCCCTGCCTTTCACCTCATCTCATTCCTTGTCGGGGTGTTGTGGGGCAGCTGATGAGCCACTTGAAAAAGTACCGTTTGCGCAGTAAAGTGGACATCAGCGACGTGTCTGAGGAACACTGGGTAAGGCTGGAGCCCTCTCTCGACTTCCTATGGCACAGCGATCGCTGGACAGCGGCGCCTGTCGAGCGTTGGATAATTGGTACCTACAAAGTGAACCGCTTTTAGCAGAGCGTTTGAGTCGTGCTTGGTATAATCATGCTCTGGCACTTGCTCACGAACAAGGGGCACAACACCTCATGGCGTACGATCATTAGCTCACGATCAGGGGGCACAACACCTCATGGCGTGCCATCAATTTGGCATCTGCGCTTGGGAGCAACTGGCATCTGCACCAGGCACCTTGGTTTATACTCTCTGCGCGAGGCGCCGCGGTTTATACTCTCTGCGCCAGGCGCCGCGGTTTGTACTCTCTGCGCCAGGCGCCGCGGTTTATACTCTCTGCGCGTGGCGTAGCGGTTTGTACTCTCTGCGCGAGGCGCCGCGGTTTATACTCTCTGCGCGAGGCGCCGCGGTTTATACTCTCTGCGCGAGGCGCCGCGGTTTATACTCTCTGCGCTAGGCGCCGCGGTTTGTACTCTCTGCGCGAGGCGCCGCGGTTTGTACTCTCTGCGCCAGGCGCCGCGGTTTATACTCTCTGCACGAGGCGCCGCGGTTTATACTCTCTGCGTGAGGCGCCGCGGTTTATACTCTCTGCGCGAGGCGCCGCGGTTTGTACTCTCTGCGCGAGGCGCCGCGGTTTATACTCTCTGCGCCAGTCGCCGCGGTTTATACTCTCTTCGCGAGGCGCCGCGGTTTATACTCTCTGCGCCAGGCGCCGCGGTTTGTACTCTCTGCGCGAGGCGCCGCGGTTTGTACTCTCTTCGCCAGGCGCCGCGGTTTATACTCTCTGCGCGAGGCGCCGCGGTTTATACTCTCTGCGCCAGGCGCCGCGGTTTGTACTCTCTGCGCCAGGCGCCGCGGTTTATACTCTCTGCGCGTGGCGTAGCGGTTTGTACTCTCTGCGCGAGGCGCCGCGGTTTATACTCTCTGCGCGAGGCGCCGCGGTTTATACTCTCTGCGCTAGGCGCCGCGGTTTGTACTCTCTGCGCGAGGCGCCGCGGTTTGTACTCTCTGCGCCAGGCGCCGCGGTTTATACTCTCTGCACGAGGCGCCGCGGTTTATACTCTCTGCGTGAGGCGCCGCGGTTTATACTCTCTGCGCGAGGCGCCGCGGTTTGTACTCTCTGCGCGAGGCGCCGCGGTTTATACTCTCTGCGCCAGTCGCCGCGGTTTATACTCTCTTCGCGAGGCGCCGCGGTTTATACTCTCTGCGCGAGGCGCCGCGGTTTGTACTCTCTGCGCGAGGCGCCGCGGTTTATACTCTCTGCGCCAGGCGCCGCGGTTTGTACTCTCTGCGCCAGGCGCCGCGGTTTATACTCTCTGCGCGTGGCGTAGCGGTTTGTACTCTCTGCGCGAGGCGCCGCGGTTTATACTCTCTGCGCGAGGCGCCGCGGTTTATACTCTCTGCGCGAGGCGCCGCGGTTTATACTCTCTGCGCTAGGCGCCGCGGTTTGTACTCTCTGCGCGAGGCGCCGCGGTTTGTACTCTCTGCGCCAGGCGCCGCGGTTTATACTCTCTGCACGAGGCGCCGCGGTTTATACTCTCTGCGTGAGGCGCCGCGGTTTATACTCTCTGCGCGAGGCGCCGCGGTTTGTACTCTCTGCGCGAGGCGCCGCGGTTTATACTCTCTGCGCCAGTCGCCGCGGTTTATACTCTCTTCGCGAGGCGCCGCGGTTTATACTCTCTGCGCGAGGCGCCGCGGTTTGTACTCTCTGCGCGAGGCGCCGCGGTTTATACTCTCTGCGCGAGGCGCCGCGGTTTGTACTCTCTGCGCCAGGCGCCGGGTTTACACTCTCTGCGCGAGGCGCCGCGGTTTATACTCGCTGCGCGAGGCGCCGCGGTTTATACTCTCTGCGCGAGGCGCCGCGGTTTATACTCTCTGCGCCAGGCGCCGCGGTTTATACTCTCTGCACCAGGCGCCGCGGTTTATACTCTCTTCGCGAGGCGCCGCGGTTTGTACTCTCTGCGCCAGGCGCCGCGGTATGTACTCTCTGTGAGGTGTCTCTCTCTTGTAGAGGATTGCTCTCGAGGGATTGGGGCCGTGTTTGGTGCGTCTCAGGTTTGGGCTCGCTTTGACGCTGCTGCACGAGGCGGGGAGCTCGATCAGCACGCTGGTACGCGGCCCGCCGCCGAGCGTGGCTGCAGCAAGCCGCACTCTGTTTCCCAATCATGCGGTCTTGCGTCTTGGATGGACACGTGCATCTACGGTCTGCGCGCCTGTGGGGAGAGTGCATCTGCAGCCTGAGTTTCTCGGGGAGCGCTGGCAGGTGACGAGAGCCATGCGGCGCCGGGGATTGCACGGTGGGCGAGCGATCCTCGTCTCGCGGTATGCCACGAGCATGCGCCGTATCATGTATCACTGATGCACTGCACATCCAGCCGGCAGGGTGGGCTGATAGGTAGCCTGCCACCTTGCAGGGGCGGGGAGGGGAGGGTGGGGCTCTCAGAGGCAGCTCTCCGGCTTGCTGGGGCTTCTGGCAATGCGCTTTCGCTCAAGCGCAAGCAAGTGATAGTGTGCCCATGGTTGCAAAGACCGTCGTGTGTGCCTTGGGGGTTGACCCTATCATCTGCCTTGGGGGGTAGTCCCTTCACACTTCCCAGGGAGGGTCGCCCCATCACTCCTACCAGGGTGAACTCCACAACATCTGCCTTGGGGGGTAACCTCCATCACCTGCCTTAGGGAATCACCCCACCGCCCCTACCGCGGGGGGCTTGCCCCATCACCTGCCTTGGGGGGGGGCTACAGGCACTCGGCTACCGTGGCGTGTTTCCTGCCGAGCAGCCGCCGCCATCATCTTCCTCGGATAAATTGTTAGCATCTGAAACCGAGTTCACGACGTGGCGCCAACGTCCGACCCCTCCCTCTGTCTATGTCACCTCCAAGAACCCTAGCGTTTCTTTTCTGCTGCCCCTGCGGTGGATCGCATGGCTCTTTGCGTTACGTGGGGTCACTGCGCATCGCTATATATTCGCCGCTCCCTGCACATGACCCGGCGCCTGCAGCTGTGCTCTGTGTGGCACACCCTATCGCGGCATGTCGCGCTGATCCTCAGAGCCGTGAAGGGTTGGGGCGGTACAGAGCATGGGGTGGCCGAGGGTTGCACGGAGATGCCTTCCGGGGAGGCCTTGCCCCTTGAATGCAACCTGGCGGGGCTCAACGCCATCAGCTTCACCAAGGGGTGCTACCTCGGCCAGGTCAGTTGGATTTGGGTTTGCGGCTGAAGAAGCGCCCGCCCGATGCGCGCATCACTGCACATCTTGCGGTGGATTGTATGCCACTGGACACTCTCTTGCCGAATCATGTGGCGCTGAGCTTGCCTGTGGTATTTGGAGGGGGGGATCGAGAGGAAGGTTTGGAATGCCCCCCTTCAGATAGCCACAGAGAGCTTCGCGCTGCGGGCAGGCGATCTCCAAAGGTGAATGGGCGGACCCTGGGTGAAGGGCGGACCTGGGTGAAGGGGTGGATCTGGGTGAAGGGGCGGACCTGGGTGAAGGGCGTGAAGCGCGGCGCCATGCCTCTGCGGCCTCTGCGGACCACATTCGTGCAGCTCATGCGGTTGGAAAGGGGGGAGGGGGGCACCTCCTCAGGAGCTAACAGCAAGGACACACTTTCGTGGAGTGATCAGAAAGCGAATAATGCCGGTGACGCTAGGTGGTTACATCAGCATCCCTTGAGCGACACTGTTCATTAGGTGTCTTCCAGCGACTGGAATCTGCGTGGTGCGGGTGAAAGTAGGTGGTTACATCAGCATCCCTTGAGTGACACTGTTCATTAGGTGTCTTCCAGGAGGAGCCATTATGTCAGGCTGAATTTGGCTCGAAGTAGCACACTCCGTGGAAGTAGATATTGCACAGGAGAGAGGGTTGCCATGTCCTAGGTCGGACATATCATGTTGTCGGGGGCTGTACTGAGCAATTTATGCATGTTGTGGCACAGAGGATGCTGCGCCGTGGGTTGACGCTGGAGCTGAGCTGCTGCACAGGACCGCGGTTTGTCCCTTGCCCAATTCCTCGCCACGTGGCCCCAAGCAATGGTCCGCGCTGCAGGCGACTTGTGAGCGCCGCAGGCGACTACTCCGCGGCCGCTTCCATACTCACTTCCCTGCATCAAACTATTACAGGGCCGAGAGAAGAAAGTGGGCAGAGTCAGCATGATGCACCATGATGGACCTGGGCGTGGGCTTGCACTGCTGCGACTGAAGGAGGTGCGCTCTCTCCGGTCTCACAATGTGTAAGCTCTGTGCGCATGTTCCTTTCATCGACTGCGTGAAGCCACCGGGGGGCACACCAGCAGCGTCCGCTTACTCCAACACGCGGGAGTCAACATGCAGAGTGGCGTGAAGTTGCGCAATCTCACATGCTGGGCAGTGATTAACACATACATCCATCTGTCCATACTGCATTTGGTTTGAGATGTGTATGTGTGTCGGTGGTATGTGTGGGCGCGTCGCTGTGAACGGGGACGGCCGCCGGATGGAAGTGGATTTTGGGAGGCGGTTGTCCCTGTGGTGCCATTCTGGCGGGCACTGCCTCTTGGAGAGCTTGGTGGATTCGTCTGCCTTTGCTGCAAGGAGAGGCAGAGGGTGGTGAAGTCCACGTTCTGTGTTTTCCCTTGATTTTTGTGGGGAGCACTTAGGTGCCCGCATGTTTTCATTTTTTGACATGGGGTGCCCATGCTGTGTGGTGTGACTGCATTCATGGCATAACCATGGACCAACGGGTCCCATCCATCGACCGTGAGCCACTGGGGGGCATGCCAGCAGGGTTCGCTTACTCCGTAACCCAGGGACCAACTATTGTTGGACGATGATCGGTCACATCGTATCATCTTTCCATGCTGCTTTGCATCTGGGTTGGGAATATGTATGAGTTGGTGGTATCTTGTCACGGCCCCGCCCTGCTCTTGATTTGCTTCTCACATCCACTGGGATGATGGTGGGCTGGCTTTTGTTGGCCGATCTCATGCCGTTCTGTGTGTGTCGGTGGTATCTGGTTCTTTGCGCTCTTCCCGTTCCTCCTGCACTCGCGCCCTCTCCTCCCACCAGTCTCTCCCCTCGCTGATTGGTGCTCTTCTTACCTGAATGGTGCTTATGATTAAAAAGTCCCCATGCGGCCCGTGCGAGAGAGGCGCAAAAAGTCCCGCGGGTCGCGTGGATTCCCTGTGTCATTGAGTGCAGCTGAAAGGTTCGTGTGCTTCTCACATCCACGGGGATAATGGTGAGATGACTCACGGCCCACCCTGCGTGCCCCAACTTCTTTCTCTCATTCTTAACTCTGTGTACTTGTCCGAGGGCGGCGTGTGCTGTCAATCGACGGACACCCAGCCTGGGACCGGAGCATGCCCCTCTTCATACCCGCAACCCAAGCAAGTACTGTTCCTGAGCCCTTCCCCTGAAAGCAAGGTCGAGTCCACACCCAAGGTATCAGGTACAGGTTTACAGTCTGGCTTATTGGCCCAGATTCTCGAGTTTTGCTTAGCTCTCCTTGGTCGTTGGCGTTATGCGAATGCCACGCTGGTAAAATCGGGTAACCTATTGTCGTTGTGGCAATAGTTGTTAAACAAGGAAGGGCGGCAGGAGGGTCCTGACGACAGTCAAATTGTGTCACGAGTCTGTATCCAGGTATCTTGGGGGTGTGGTAGGTCTCCTTTGCTCCCTCCTGTTCTTGCCACACTCACCCCCCTCCCCTCCCACCAGTCTCTCCCCTAGCTCTCTCCCCCTTACCTGAATGATGCTTCCGATTAAACATTCCCCTGAGGAACGTGGCAGACTCGTCTCTCTTTCCACTTGCGGGTGCTTGGACTTGTTGTGAACGGGGACGACTGCCTGTTGTAGGTGGGTGATAGATTGTGGTTGTCTCTGTGGTAACATTCTAGCGGGTGCTGCTCTTGAGGAACACGGCTGTCATTCCCCTCACCTCAATTGATGCCCCTCCCTTCTTGTGTCTATTGTGCTGCCCCTACTGCTCCTCCTCTTGCATTGGCCGAGGCCCTCAGCTGAACACGCAGCTGCGCCGAATTTGAAAGCATATGTCGAAACTGCAGGCCCTTGATCCGAGCGCGGATATCTTCGCAAAAGCCGAAGACGCAGAGGTGCGAGTGCAAGCAACACGGCCGGGATGGTGGCCCAGAGAATGGGGCGCTGAAGAGTAATGGGATGGCAATGCATTGTTATGTCGCACGGTGGGAAGCATGTTTGTGGTGGCACGGTGGTGTTGCCAGCATGTGTAGAATGACTTAGCATAAGATATTAACCTAGTATAAACATTAGTTTGTGAACGCAATGGAGTGCACATCAAATGACTGCTGCCTTGTCTTGACCATCTGATTACAAACGGCCGAGGTCATGCGGATTGGTTTGTCACCGACGAATAGAACGGAGCGGCTTTTTGTGAAGGTAGCTTTACACAGAACACTTTAGGAACGACGGAGAAAATCTGCGATGAGGAGCATTTCGATATCCAGTGCTTTCATCTCATGGTTGTTGAGTATTCCACAATCGTACCAAATTGCTGTCGACAGTTTTGGGAAGGATACCACAGTGATGTCAACGAACGAAACAACAGCAACAAATGGTAAGCTCGGAACTGGTTTAATCATTCATCCAACGTTGCATCACGTATCCGAAATAAGTTATTGAATTATTAATAATGTTCGATCAAAACTTGGTTCGCCTGACCAGCTCATGCCATGAGACGAAACGCGCATTATGGAGCACCCAGATCGTCCACAGTGGCAGTTAATAAAAGTAATGCTTAACAGTCTATAGCGGCCCAAAATCTTCGTCATTTGCTGAGTGGGGAACAAAATTACCATTAGATTGAGTTCAAATTTAGAAGTGAGCGTGAGGGTTTTGCAGTCAAGCACGTGGATGAGAGCATGCCAAACGGCTTGAAAATTGTCCAACAGAGAGAACCCTACTTTGTCAGTGGAGATAAGTGTAGATGTATCGTCGCCATACATATGTGAATATTATATCACTCTAAAAATACCATCACACCACATACATATGTGAATGTGCAATGCTTACAGTGGGGGGGCGTGGTTCAGTTTCCCTTCAATGACTTGGTAGCAACCAAAATATGACGAATTCCATCTGTGTGCTGCGAGACTATCAACGCGCGTTTCGTAACACAATTGACAAACTTAATGCCACTGATCCAACTTCGATACTCAAAGCGAGTACACGTGTTTCAACGATAGTGGCTGAGAGTGACCTGTTGACCAAACCAGTTGACGCCAAATCTTGCTCTAATAAAGAAAGAGGTTTTTGGCGTGTTATAGGAGTAAGTAATTATATATTAGGGACTTAAGATACCCTGGCTGAAGAGTGTGTGCAAAACTATCACTGCACTATATGTGTGGCTGCGCGCGCGCGCGTGTGTGTGTGTGTGCGTGCATGCGTGCGTGCGTGTAAAGGTACTGCCGCTTTGAAAGCGTCGGGGATTCGTCTACGGCTCGCTCTTTCTCTATCCAGTGCCTTGGGGCTTTTCCACCTGTCAAAAGACTGGTGATCAACGGCCATGTTGTGGGGTACTGGTATCTCGTTGTTGACGAGGACGGCCACTGGGGTGCTTTGGATGATGGGATGTGGCTGTCCCTGTGGTACCCTTTCTGGCGGGTACTGCCTCTTTGAGAGCATCGGGGATTCGTCGGCGGCTCGCTCTTTGGGAGTGCCTTGGGTTCGTCTGACGCTTGCTCCATCTCCGTGTCCAAGTGTTACGACAGGCGTATCCTCTTTACGATAATTGGGGAAAGTTGATCAGAGTTTAGGACCTGTTGATATCTGTATTTTTACTCTTATTCTGACCCCCACAGCATTTTACCAAAATCTATCAAAATTTTCTGGATTTGTTTCCGAATTTTCCGAATTTAAGATATGACTGTTTGCAAACAAATTCGGGAGCCACCTTATCGCATGATTTTCGGCCGCCCCGCCTCATCGATGCAGGGTCCATGAGGTGGGCAAAAGGCGAAGTGGTCACTGGACCGGTCGGGTGACAGGTGCCACCACTATAGTGACACTGGTCTACTTGACTACTTGAGCTGCATGAGGCCTTGAGCCCATGGGAATCCCTACCCAGTGAACGTCTTAGTTTATTGACACCGACGGTTGCATCGCCTTATGGACCAGCTCGCGCACTGCGGACATTCTATGGATCCCACCGCCCGAGATGACCGCATCCGCAAGCGATTGATCCAAGCAGCCCTTGTCAGTTCTACGCCTGATTCTCGTTGCTTCACAATTTGTGCACATACTGGATGGTGGCTCCAAATCCGAAGGCTCTCGTTTCAGAAACGAGTTCCATATGAGATGAGTATAAAACTCGCTGTGCCCCATCATGGCCCCGTGGATTCAAATGGTGACCTGATACGCATATAAGTAGTGAGATGTATAAGCGGTCCGATGCGTGGCTGCACTTTGTCAAATCTTATGTACTGCAAGTAGATTCATAGTGATCCAGCGGCAATCTACCGATAGTTGGTCGACTACCATCCTCAACATGCACTCGTTGCCCTTTAATAAAAAATACATAGGCCTATGCACCATTTGTACAAAAACTTTCAAACAAAAGTGAATCTCTCTCTCTCTCTCTCTCTAAGGTACACTGAAGGGTATCACATTATCCCGCAAATTAAAAATAATATTACTATGGTGTGCATATACTCAGAGTATACTGCCTGTGTAATGACTAGGCATATCTTGCCTCACAAGGTCCTAGAGTCATCATAATGGTGACCACCCTCATGATGATATGGCATGTATGCGCATAGTGCACACCGATCTCAACAGATGCCCCTCAACACGCGCATTTTACTTGGCTGAACATTGAACCAGCTTCGAGCAGACAATCAGCGCAAATGTTTTATTCCACACTTCATCACCCATAAGACCCTTCACTAAATCATGATCCAAAACAGATCGCTCCTTCACAGAGGTGTTTCCATATCAAGGCAGCTGCAGGCAACAGCACTCCGTCATGAAAAGCTAGAAACTCGCGCTGCACCAGAACAGCAGGCCAAATGCCTCGGCCCAGTATCTAGCCCAATACTTTGGAGACGCTGCCATAAGCAACATTGATGCTTCCTCCCGCATCTAGTTCAGAACCTTGGAGATGACACCGGCACCCACAGTCCGTCCACCCTCTCGGAGAGCAAAACGGAGGCCTGCAACCCACACCGGGCTCAATCCATCAGGCCTCAGCGCGCTATGCTTCCATTGGAGCCAGGGCGTGGCAAATTTGCCAATTATTCTCAATCTCAGTAATTTACCAAATTCTCTCGGACTTGGTGACCGCGCGCACACAAGCTGAGGAACACTCCAAGGTGCAGAGGCAGTGCGAATTTAAAAAATCGTATTGCGGGAGGCGGGCTCACCAGGCTCCATGGCCACGGGCACAATGAGCTCGAAGGTGCATGTGACATTGTCTCCGGGCATGACCATCTCTACGCCGTCGGGGAGGGTGAGCCCTCCGGTGACATCGGCAGTGCGCATGTAAAACTGTGGACGGTAATTGGCAAAGAAGGGCGTGTGACGGCCACCCTCGTCCTTGGTCAGGCAGTAGATCTCCGCCTCGAACTTCTTGGCAGGCTTCACCGAGCCGGGCTTGCACACCAACTGCCACAGCCACCACAGAAAGGGCCTCGTCATGCTCTAACGCAGGGAGGCATTCCCCAAACCGTCCGAAAGATCTGGCATGCTGATTCAAAGCATATCAGCTCGTTAAGACCTTGGAATAGAGCGCGAAGCTCCATTTGACCTGGCCTGCCTATGTGGCACATTATGCAGTGGATTATACCCTCGTGAAAAACGCCTCACTCTTTTTTGTGCCATGGAGTGCAACCACTGCAACCAGACTGCACAGGGGCTCCCTTGAAACAAAGTCAACGCATCTATGCATCAGCTCCGTTCAAGCGCCAGGTACTGGGGGCTGCCCAAGCTGCAGCACCCAAGCGCCAGGTAAGAGGTGGCTCCCTGCTGCAGCACTCCGACGCCAGGTACCGGGGGGGAAGGCTGCCTAAGCTACAGCACCCAAGCGCCATGTACCTTGCCCTGCCAGGGCTGCAGGACTCAAGCGCGAGGTCAAGGGGGACCTGCCCAAGCTGCAGCACTCAAGGTGTGGGGGCACTCAAGGTGCTGGAGCTGCCACATCCGCGGGCTGCACAATGTCTACTAAGCAACATGAGAGCCAGGCACCTGCCAGAGGGATCTAAACCCCCACAAGACCGCCTCCCGTCTAAGACACTCCGCTCTTGACTGTAGCCCCCTTCGGCCCTGCATGACCCCTTACTCTTCCAAGTCTAGCGCCAGTGGGTCCTACGGCATTGTTCCGTCCACGTTGGCATCTAGTGTCACAACCATGCAGGAGTATGCCAACACACACTGCAGTACGTGTGACATAAGCAGGCCCCCTCTCACCTGCCCGCGCTCCACGTCCTCCCGTCTAAGACCTCGAAGCAGCAGTCCAACATTATCTCCCGCCTGCCACCCCAACAGCCGCCTCGCGCCATTTATCCCCCCCACACGACTCCCAGGCGGACGCGCCAGCACTTCTAAGACTGCTCCTGCCACGTCATCACGCATGCAACGTGGTCCAAAAAAGCTTGGATGCCAGCCTAATTTGTCTCGCGCAGGCACGCTCCGGTGACTGCTGCCAGCTCCCCTCGGGTTGGCTGAGACACACGCCCACGGCAGCACCAGCGGGCACCAGGACGCACGAGGTGCCACCTCCCCCCCCATGCATTCCCGGAGGGCACAATATGGTCACCCAAGTGTGACGCACTGGGCGAGGCAAAAGTGCGAGGCTTAAGGCGACTGATGCGCTTGAGGCATAGATGGGTGAGCAGGCGCCGTGCGCTGACCTGTCCCTCGTTCAGCAGCTTCTTGAAGGTCTCCACACCCGTCACGGTGGTAGACGTCGTCGTGTCGCGCACGCCAATGATCTCCACCGCATCGCCAGTCTGCGGTACAGCACCACCGCCCATGACCCCCACCCCATCACCAGACCAGTGCAAAGCACCACCGCCCATGACCCCCACCCCATCACCAGATCGGTGCAAAGCACCACCGCTAATGACCCCACCCCATCACCAGACCGGTGCAAAGCACCACCGCCCATTACCCCCACCCCATCGCCAACCGTGCAAAGCACCACCGCCCATGACCCCACCCCATCACCAGACCGGTGCAAAGCACCACCGCCCATGACCCCACCCCAGACCGGTGCAAAGCACCACCGCCTATGACCCCCACCCCATCACCAGACCGGTGCAAAGCACCACCGCCCATGACCCCACCCCATCACCCAGACCGGTGCAGCACCACCGCTCATGACCCCACCCCATCACCAGACCGGTGCAAAGCACCACCGCCTCATTACCCCCACCCATCGCCAGACCGGTGCAAAGCACCACCGCCCATGACCCCCACCCCATCACCAGACCGGTGCAATGCACCACCGCCAATGACCCCCACCCCATCACCAGACCGGTGCAAAGCACCACCGCCAATGACCTCCAGCACCAGATCGCCTGATCATGCTATATAGACAAAGCCGGGTACCCCAGCTGCGAGCCCTTGGCCCGACCTCTCGCTCAACACAGATGAGGCGGCCGGCCAGAGCAGGGAGGCCACAGCACAGATTGCCGTCACCCCCGAAAAGGCCAGTGCCGGTCCAGTGCCAGTGGGGGGCGCCCCAGGAAAAGAGGCGCAACTTACTTTAACAATGCCCGACTCCACGCGTCCAGTGACCACGGTGCCGCGCCCCTGCACCCCGCACCAGGCGCCACTCAAATGTGCCACGGAGAACCGACACCGGGATGCAACACGCAGCGAGGAATGCGCTGTGTTGCATTTTCGTGGGAGCGTGCCTGAATGCTGAAGACGTCCTCAACGGGAAGGGAGAAGGGCTTGTCCAGGGCTCGTTCGGGCTCAGGGATGTAGCTGTCTACAGCCTGTCAACAAATGTCATATCGCCGCACCATCAGCCACAAGCCACTCTACACACGCCACATTGTCAGGTGCGGGCGGCCGCTCTACAAGCAACAGGGAAGACGAGCTCACCTGGACCAACACGTATGAAGATGCAAATGAAATTGCATCTGCATTTCAAGATGATTTTTCCTCTTGCATCTTGCACTTGCAGATAACCTGGTATTGGAGTGATACCTAAATGCACGGCGATAAACATACATTGACCAGCCAGGGGGAGGCACTCACATCCATCAATTCGTAAATACTGTCACGGCCAATCTCGTCCTTTTCACCCTGCATATGAAATGCACAGTTCAATGCGGGAGAAACACGCACTCTCCACGGCAGAAATACACAAATAAATGCAGACAAATAAACAGATCGCTACAGTGAAAATAAACAGGTCACTTCGAAACAGGCACAGAACCTACTGCAGGAGAAGATACAAAGAATACAATGGGAGAGTCCACACATCTCACAGCAAGAGAGTGTACATGTGCGAAACCTTCAGACCTCCGTCCAGAAACGCAACATGCAAACCCTAATAAGACTTCGCCCAGACATGAAATAGAAAGCGTGAGTACCTTACTAACTCATAGCAGGCTGCATCGCCAATCGGCGATAGCATCAAGAGAGCACAGAGCACGCCGCCCTAGCCGTGGCGCTGCACCCTGAGATCGCACAACACGGGACCCCGGAATGCAGTCGGTGGGAAAACGCACCTTCAGAGCGCACAGCGCAGAGCCCCGAATATGCGGGATGTCATCTCCCGGGAACTGCGATACCCAAAACCTTTCCGTATGAACAGCACTCCCGCTCTCCGATATTTTCAACACCCCAGCACACATGGCGGCCGGAACTTCAACGTCCTAGGCCATAAAAGAGATGAGGGTGATCATCGTCTTGGGAACAACTGAGTTGACGAATGTCTACACAAGCAACTGGGCCCTCACCAGAGTACAGGATCCTATGAAAACTCGCGACCTTGTGACCGTATTTATGTCCTTTCAAGCCAGTCAACTCTCAAGAAAGTCTCTCTTGTTGTAACCTACCTGGTAGAAGGACAACAATTCCCGCATCTCCATTTCCACGAGATCAATGAGCTCCTCATCGTCAACGACATCGCATTTGTTCATGAACACCACCAGCGAGGGCACGCCGACCTGCGTCGTGCCGTTGCCCTTTGTTCAGAAACACCACCAGCGAGGGCAGGCCGATCTGTATCGTGCCGTGGATATTTGTTCGTAAACACCACCAGCGAGGGTAAGCCGACCTGTGTGGCGCTGTGGACAGAGGGCGTCACGCAAGACTGCCTCCCGATAGGACACCTTCAACACTAGATGGCGCTGTGGACTTCACGAAGGGGTGAAGGGAAGACGGAGCTCACCTGGCGAGCCAACAGAATGTGCTCGCGTGTTTGCGGCATAGGCCCATCCGCCGCAGACACCACCAAAATACCGCCATCCATCTGTGCCGCTCCGGTGATCATATTCTGCAACCCGACAAGTTGTGCGAGTCAAGCCAGCGCCTAGGCGAGCAGAGAGCTCAGAAAGGCTCTGCCCATCATACACCGCACCGCAGTCCAGTGTGATAGCCCTGTTATTAGAGGAGCAAGCAAAGCTCAAACAGAAATGCTGCAAACAGAAAAGCTAGGGGAAAGAAGTCCGAGTCGGATCAAAAGATGGCAACACTGCGGCATCGTGTAGGGACAACGTGAAGTAGGGATTCCAAGAGAACAACACTGTGACATCGCGTGTGGGTGCAACGAGCGATGATGACCTAAAGACAAATCACTGCGTCATAGCTTGGGCAACGTGCGATTAATGAGCCAAAGGTTATACTGGATCATTGCTTGAAGGTGGGACGCGCAGTACACTTGACGAAACGATATCTCTAGGAAGGTTCACGGCCCCGGTAACTGTGCCTGTCAAACATATCAGTCGACTCCCGACCACCTGCGGAGTGTGTGCGACTCCCAGGGACAGCCGGCAACACCGCACCTTGACGTAATCGGCGTGGCCAGGGCAGTCGACGTGCGCATAGTGCCTGGTGTCCGTTTCGTATTCCACTGGGCACAGCCGCCGCAACACCAGGGGACGGGGATGAGTGCGCCAGTTGCGGTGCACAAGAGGCAGTGCACGCAGGCACCGCGACCTCTGCTGTGACGAGGGAGAAAATCAAAGAGCCCGACTAAAACCCGGCACCTGCTCGGTAGAGAGTGATATAGGAGATCAGCTCTGTATCTCGGAGGCCAATCGGACGCCAGTAAAATGGGTGATCAATCGTGCAGTTCAGAGTGCTGTAGCTTAAGAGCACTGCAGAGTAGGTGATGACGCGTTCTGTGTCAACAGGCGTTACAGGACTTCGCACCTCACGGGATGCCGATTCCCCGAGGGCTCACAGGGTAATGCGCGAGTACCAGATGGAAACTTGCTCGGCCCTCATAGAGAAATATCGGCGAGGAGTGCGCAGATACTCGATAGCCATATGCTAGACCTTCAGAGTGTATGGCCTACGAGGGGTAGAAGGCTTCGCCTGCGGCCGCGCGCGGGGTAGAAGGCTTCGCCTGCGCCTGCGGCCGCGCTTCTTGGCGGGGCGTGTAGCGCCCGGGCAGACTGAGGGGCGAGCTGCGAATCTTTGAGACGGAGAGATGTACTTTGGGCTATCACTCTGCAGACTACGACGAAGACTCTGATCTCACCTGATGAGAAACTTTAAGGGGGGACTTTAAGGGTAACAGTGACCTGCTGTGAAGCGATATGATGCTTACCGTGCGCCGTAGCGATGGTGATGCCACGAGCCCTCTCCTCGGGGGCCTTGTCGATCTGATCGAAGGCAATCTCTTGAGCGCCGCCCTTCTCCGCAAGCACCTGCATAAATGCGGCTCTTCTCAACATCAGCAACCTGCATCAATAGCTCGCAACATAACGGAGGCCCAAAAGCAAGAACGGGAAAGAAACAGAACCTTAGTGATTGCTGCAGTCAGTGTGGTCTTGCCGTGATCGACGTGCCCTGACGGATTTCAGCCACAGGCGGCAGGACTTAGCAGGACTGGCATATTGAATACAGAGAAATAGCAACGGGGCCCATAAGGTCCGAAGAAATGCTTCGGCTGTTGCTCGAGTGGAGGTCGCCAGAAGTTGTGCGAAGCTCTCCCGCGAATATTTAAGTAGGACTTCCAGTCGCAGGGTAATCGCCGAGAAGCTCAAAAAGCAAAACGAGTCGTGAACACTGGCCTGCAGGGCTTTCACATGGAAAGTGCGCACCGATCGTTCCGATGTTAAGATGTGGCTTGGAGCGCGAGTTCACGTCGTACGCCATGCCACGAGCTGACAATTTTCACCCGGGTGGACTCAGAAAAGAGCAAGTTCGGACCACCCACTCCAGCAGTGTCCAGAACAAAAACTGAAATGAAACTGCGGCTGATCACGTATGCCACTGCGATCTAACACGGCTAGCCCAGACCATAGCAAGGTAACAGGGCAGGTTAACTGAGACGTCAAAAAGCACTAAAACGCAAGAATGCTGTTGACTAGCGACCTCAGATATCACAGCCACGTTGTGACTATGCAGGAACATAGTGCAAGCAGCACCTTGCATCAGTGGCCAAGCTTGGGTGGTCGATCTTGCGGTGACGGCATCGCTGAGCTGCAGAGGAAGTAGCAAAGAAAAGTTCAAAACTCTCTGGCCGCAAAGGCCAATACAGAGTGCCAAGCCTCATATCCAATGTGCAGGTTGAATTAAGAGCAATAACAACTTGTTGAAAAGAATGAAAGATGGAAGAAAGTGGAAGACGAATACGTGCAGTATCGACGGGGAGTAAACACACAACGCAAATGAGTTCAAAGGACCAGCAATTCAACACACGGTTAATCTCAGAGAACCAGCAAGGTGGAAAGGCGTGAAAGATGAAGAAAATAACAGTTGCAGCGGGGTTCTGTCTCGATGTATGTCTTAGAAACGAGAACATTGTTGCTTCACGAGCAAAGACTAGGGCGCGATCAAGTTGAATTCAAAGGCAGCTCGACGCGATATTCATTTAGTAAGAGAGAGTCGAAAGTAAAACCAGCGAAAAAGATCGCAAGTTAAAGGAATACCAGTGCATTGGAAGCAGTATTGCAACTCCTGCGCAACAACATTTAGACTTGTTAATTTGCAGGGGTTTTCCTCTTAGTTTCGGGGATACAGTGATGGACACATCTCGACGCTTGGCGGTATCATCTCTATGGGTAACCGAAATTCATTTCTTGTTCGAGACCTCACGTCGATAGTTGTGGCGAAATGTGTTGTCTTTGGAAAACTTCAATAATTCTGTAAGAGGTCTGCTTAAGCTTCTTGTGCACGAAAAGCGCAGAACAATTCGCAGGACAAAACGCAAGGCAAGCGCGGGTTATAATACTGTAAAAAAATGGTAAGCCTCGCTTCTATTAAAGCACGCGGACTTCTAGGTTTAGGTTTCAAATTATGCTAAATTAGAGACTCAGGACCGTGTTCGACAATGATCAGCGGCACGAGTTGTGGCATCGGCAGCACTGTAACAAGCTCTTGATCAAATTCAAAGAACTCTTGCTCTGAGTATCGAATATTTCGTGATTGGATACAGTTCAAACCGTGGGCGCACGGGAGTAGAGCAAGATGGAGACGCAAGATACTACACACTCCGATCAGTTGTAGAGGCAGCTAAGTAACATACGGTAGCATGGAACGGACCTAGCAGCGCGTGCGGTCGCCAGAAGCGACTTTCTGAGTAAAGCCATGTATATCTTAGTTGGCGTGCGAGGTTCGTGTAGCCACTTCACTTCCGGGGTGTCTCGCCGTTTTTCTGCGGGATTGCCTCAGTCAGAGCTGATGAAAGGCTATTGCTGTTGTTTTCAAGCTTTGTTGACAGGCTTTTGAGACAACCGTGACACAGGCTTTTGATATCTTTTGAGGCGTCATGGCAATGTGACACATCATAGGTTCAATATTATATATTACGAATATCGAAAGGGAAATCGACGATCTGTTGTGACAATCGATATTTTAACGGCCAGATGGACTCCAGCTTCTGGGCCGCATGAGCCCGCGTGGCTTCCGTCCGTGACACCAACCTGAATTGTGCCAACTCGCAACTGCAGCGTGCCGGTTGTCACTCGACAGTTGACATACTCTTGTTCCCAGAGTTTCTCCGAGCGCGGCCGCTGCGCGGGGTCGACGTTACAGTTGATCGAAGAGGCATAGGCACGGAGAAATGGACCCCACAGAGTTACAAACCCTAAATGTCTATTTTCGTCCATAAGCTCTGGGGACAAGACGAAGAGTAACAGTTGACAGAATTGAGAATACGAGGTTGGGTAAGGTAAGGCCGTCGAACTACATTGTCCTACTGCAGCGTCACCCCCCCCCCTCCCCTTTTCGACGAAATATACTGTATTCAACTCGTAGCCATACTTAAGCCTCCCCCCGATGTGATAGCAACTCGTAGCACCTTTCTTAAGTACTGTATGGCAATTACTCCTTAAGTATGGCTACGAGTTTTCTTCTACCTACGAGATCCCCACCTGGGCCAAAGTTATATCGATGTGACGCAGATAGGACAATGCAGTTCGGACCGCGGCCTAAAGAAAATACTTTCACGATGTGGATTGGTGATAGAAAAGGCTAATATATATTATATATTAGACTGACGGAAGCACTAGCAGGGAGTGACACCACAATTCACTGCAGACTAAGATGAGATAATAAAATATCTTTGGGGTTTTATTATCACGGAACGGTGACAGGAGCAAGCTGACATGGCACCTCGGGTCAAGGGGTGATCAGAGAGAGTGTGACTGCCCCCCACCTTATGGGGGGGGCTGAAAGTCTCATCTCACATCAATTGGCCAGCTTAAATTCGCTCATTTATGGTAAATCGGTGCCCAAACTGACGTGTGCGACAGCCTGACAGGTTGCGGGCATTTACGGCCGGCGTTGCGCTTATACCCGAGTCCCGAAACTTGACGACGCGACCCATGCCTTTTGATTGAGAAGTGTTTGTTGAAACCACGTGCCCCCCACCGTTTCTATTATATTGCTTGTTGGTGTGCATTTGGACCCGCCTACTGGGAAGGCACACGCTAGGTCTTTTGCAGACAGTGGGCATTCACAGCCGGAGCCGCTTGTACCGTGACTCGGGCGCAGGGCTCACGGGCTGCATTGCGACGGAAATTCCCGACGGGAACTTTAGAAGAAAACTTTTTTTTTCTCACAATTCAAGTTTCAAATACCTCAACTCATGCCACACGTTTCGCACGGGGGACCGGGAACGGGAACGGGAACTTCCACGATATAGAACACATGGAACATACAAAACGGGAATTCCCGACGGGAACTTTAGAAGAAGAAAAATTGGAAAGACATGCAATGGTCAAATTATTAACGGGAAATACTATAGAAACCAAGGGAAAATTCACGCGGGACCTGACTTTGTGTCCCGTATGACAGTTAGTGTCCCCGTAGTGTCACCCCTAGCCCTGAGTGTCACTTGCAGCTTGCCACCCTGTGATCGCCCGATAATAAAACCCTCTTCGGTATTTCATTATTCATATTAGTTCTCTATCCGAAAGCCCGAACGTAGTCCGGTTTCCGTCTCTGCAGTGATATATATATATACTCATTATATATCTCTCCTTTTCCACGAGGTTATGGGCCTCTTCCACTCGGGTTACGTTTTTGGCATTTGGTAGGTGGCTTTGATCACCCCGTCGCGTCTCCAGCGACCGCATCTCCAGCGAACCCCTGTTTGCATGTCCAGCAACGCCCCGCTGTTACCGTAAGATTACAGCTACGGGAATCATCTGGGCGTGCCGTATCACGCCACTGTCGGCTTCATTAGCATCTCCAGCTGCGAGACCGACTACTATTCGCGGTTGTGCCTCTCTGAACAGCAGCACCCCTTCTGCACGAAAATTGGCTTACCGCACGGTATTTTTGACGTCACCAGCGTGTTCCCCGTCAAAATCCACCTTATTTTGACTTTTCCATCACTGGAAATTGTCGATTTTACGAAAAGTTGGGTGTTCGCTTGCGAACCCTATCTAATATTTCGCAGAAGTCTGCAGTCTGTTGTCGGCCATGTCCAACGCGCACCAACGTGCACGCATGACAGCTATTCGGGCTGCCCTAGAGTCTCTCCGCGAGTATATCGACGGGATTCTGCCACTGGCTATGGTCTGGTGGTGTCTGGTGGTGCTTATGCACACCAGACTCGAGTCCATCGCTTTCGCCATCGACCACACCTTTGACTCCTTCGAGCTCGCCCCGCGGCATCCTCAGCTTTACCCTCCACCTTGCGCGCCTCTTGGTCGTTGTCTGGTGGTGGCGTGTGGTGGTGCTAATGCACCCATCGCATCCACTCTTCTTTTTACTTTCGCCATCATGTGCGGAGAGGATCCACGCCGCGTTTTTTACCTCGCGTCCATTGCCACGCCCGCTCTGGTCGTGCCAGGCCGCGTTGGGTCGTGGCACCGCACAGGTATCGGTTAAAAAAAAATGGAAGTTCCTCGAGAGTTCGGAGACAACACGGAGCTCGTCGTGTGCTTTAGCTTTGCAATGCTTGTAGTCTAGGTCATCGCCCATGCGGAGAGCCGCCTCTAGATGGATTGGAAAAGGTCCCTTTGGGCCTAGGTCAACTTGTGGATTTGCCTAGCTAGGGTTTAGGGAGCATGTTGCATCTTACAGTGACCTCACACCTTCGGGGTGAGGTGGTGTCACGCGGGACCTGACTTTGTGTCACGTATGGCAGTTAGTGTCCCCGTAGTGTCACCCCTAGCCCTGAGTGCCACACTGCCACTTGCAGCTTGCCACCCTGTGATCGCCCGATAATAAAACCCTCTTCGGTATTTTATTATTCATCTTAGTTCTCTATCCGAAAGCCCGAACGTAGTCCGGTTTTCGTCTCTACAGTGATATATATACTCATTATATATATCTCCTTTTCCACGAAAAATATGCGTTCAGCAGCCACTTCGACAAAACGCGCATGAGTTAGGTGGCAGGTCTCAAGTTAGCGAAGCCACGGCCGCAAATTCCCACCATACCCTGGCACACACGTCAGTTTGGGCATTCACCACAGGCGACAACTGCAACGGTCAAATTCACAACAACGGGAAATGCTATATAAACAACGGGGGAAAGCTTTCTCAGCTGGCGCTTCAACGGAATACCCAGGCCCGAAGCAGCAAGGGCCAACGAAACCCCGACCAAGAACACCGCCTGCATGTCACTCTAGTAATTTTGGGTATTCTGCTAGAAACCCAGCAGTGCACGAGGGGGAACGCTGCCGACGGTGAAACAACGAACCAAGATAAACTCAGATAATACGAATATATACTGAGTTTGTCGCACAAGCTGATCACCGAAGATGACACACTGAATATGACACCTGACTGTACGAACTAGTCATGCAGGGTGTCATTTCCAGCACACCACCTCATCTGAGGTGGACAGCTTGTGACAACACACCACCCTAGCTACTAGGCTTACAGTGTAAGATGTAAGATTGTTAACCCCTTAGTTGCGGTTGGAATTTTTTGCAAAAATATGTGGTTTGGGGACAATTCAAAGTATTGCGTGATCATGGCCGCATGCACGCATACGACATCATGTATGTTATAGGCGACCATCAAATAAGCCACAACGAATCATGGTATAGCTATATCTATCGTATATCTCGAGATATATGGATTATCCAACCAAAATTTTGAGTATTTTCGTGAGCATAGAAATTACGCATACGTCTTGTGTACGATGCGTGACTGCAGTCTTATTGACCTGTATCATGGTAAAATATCGCGGAAATTGACATGTTAGACTATCCCTAATCCATAGTACGCATTAACACCGCCCAATGTGCCAAAAAATACCAAAAATGGCCAAAAAAACACCGAAAAAACACTTGGATTCAAATGTTTTCCTCACTTAAGAAATGTTTTCCATACTTAAGCTAAAACTCAGGTGATTTTGCTCATAAAATGAGACTATGTGGTGATAGAATACCCCATGTTGCATGCGAGACTGGCGTTGGGATCCATTTCTATCGTATATTTCCACATGGCCACGTATATGCTTACCAATACGGGATGTTTATGGCTTGGTTAGCTACTTTTCAAAGCCAAATTTAAGCGCAAAATGACACAAATAGACAAATTTGGGTTTGGAAATGCTAACACGTGAGAGATATATCGCACTAGTATATGTGCTATACTATTGGTTAACCTGTAGCCATATATCACGAGTGCACCCACAAGCCTTACAATATTCGATGCGCCAACCGCGCATATGCAGTTTCATGGCAAGCCACGCTCTCATTTTCGAGGCCTTGTTGAGAATTCTCAACGTGTCGCAGCTAAGGGGTTAAGGCTAGGAGCTAGTACAAAGTCACAAGTGGTGGATGAGAATATCTGCCAAGCATAAAATACATGCTAAGCTAGGAGCTTGCTAGAATAAAATCTGCCCGGTTAAATTTTATCTTTGCCAGCTAGTGGTGGGTGAACCCACAGATCTCGCCTGTCTGCATGTGATGGAGAATGTAAAAAATAAGTCTGCCTGTCGGTTTAGCTAAACATCCTGCGAACTGCAAAGGTCTCCTGCCTGTAAATTGTTCGTCTTAACATTGAGAAGCTGCCCGCAAGTGGTGAGAAATAAAACAACATTCTGCAGCCCAAAACTACAGCAAGTGGTGGAGAAATGTAACAGGGAACACCGCCTGTCTGTTTAAAGAAATCAATAGTAACCGTCATCAGAGCAATAATCAGACTCCTCCTCATAGTAAGAACTCACATCGTCGAATTGTGCACCACCAGAGACATAAGAGTCGTGGGCTCCAGCATCCCAAGCCGCCCACTCCTCAGCGGTGTACCCTTCGTAATGCTCTAAATTTTCGTTCTCAAGAATAGCATCTCTAACATAGGAAACAGTGCCAACTGAAAAATCATTCTGCGGTAAAAATTCATTCCCAACAGGGGGCTCTAAAACTCCGCCATAAGAGTCGCCCTGGAAACCTGTGTCCAGGGTTTCATCCTGGTCCAATCGATCGGACGAAAAATACGGAGCGGCCAAGTGGCCATGACGCTCCACCTCTCCCTCTTTACAACTGTCAGAGTCATCGTAATACCCAAGGGGGTACTGCGATTCATCTTCATCACTACTTTCTCGCTCCTCAAAATGCTGGTCCCCAGAGCCCATATAGGGAGGCGTCACAAGAGGAGGCGCATGAACGTAATGAACTTCTGTGCGCACAGGAGGGGCCTGTGGCACAATGTCTCTTGCCCTAGCAATACTAGGCAAGGGTCTCGTGGTCGAAATCTGAGTTGAAACTGATTTTGTGGAAAGAATTGCGGGCGCATCCCCAACGCCTGTCTCACACAGCGAAACAGCAGAACTCGCGAAATCATCGGAACCAGCACCACCAACCTGTGTGCTCTCTGAAACAATAATCTCCAAAATAATCGGCGGATCTGCGGTCAAAATCTGCGGAGAAATCTGCGGCGTACGAAAATGCGAAACAGCTGTGTGCAAAGAAGAGCACAGTGAAATAAGCTGAGACCGCTTGAGAGAAAGAACTCTCTCAAAACCAGAGCCAATAGATGCCAAAAGAGCTGTAAGCTCCTCACTCGAAGAAATCTGCTGCGAATCCATTAAAGAAAATGAGATCCCGAAATGAAATAGCGTAACAAAAATCGTAGGAGCCCACCCCGTCGTAGACACTCTCGGACACTCGCGGAGAACCAAGCTATAGCGAAGAATCTAATCTGAGCGAGCCACAAGGCGTGGGCGCACTCTCTCGAAAAAATATAACGATACAAAATAAAATTCTAAGCTAAAATACACAACACGCAAGCGTGAAGTGGTCCCATAACCTGCTAGAAACTCAGCAGTGCACGAGGGGGAACGCTGCCGACGGTGAAACAACGAACCAAGATAAACTCAGATAATACGAATATATACTGAGTTTGTCGCACAAGCTGATCACCGAAGATGACACACTGAATATGACACCTGACTGTACGAACTAGTCAGGGTGTCATTTCCAGCATATTCTATCCATCTCCGCATCAAGCAAGCCCTGCGCGGTGCGGGTTCGCAAAGTGGATGGGTGTAAACTTTCGTTCGTGGATCCAGATACTATCCGAACAAGGCTACAATCGGACAATTATTGCAATATCTTTTTGTCGGGAAATATTACAAGTATTTTGACAGGGTGAGACAAAGCTCGTCCAAATAATTACTTTAAGCTAGAACACGACCTCCACCGGGCTTTAATTCATGGTTTATGCTCTTAGGGCGCGCCTCCCAAATATCCGATGGATCTATCATCGGTTCGTGAGTTTCCAATTTGAATGTGATATCAATGTGTTTTTGGAAGGATGACTCTGAAAAGAGATATCCGACATTCATATATAACCTCTCCTCCTTCTGTTTTAGAACCCGGCCGAATTACCTTACCTTACCTTACCTTAGCGTCAATCAGCAGCAAAGCGCGAATCCCAACGGGCGGCGATGACTGAAGCTCCTTCTGACAGACGTCCGACGTCACGAGGACGCCACAACGACACAGCGCTAGGCCGCTAGCATTAGCGCCATGCCTGTCGCCATCGCTCGCGACACCGCCATCGCCCTCGTCATCGCATGACGAACAACTGAAGCAAGCGATGATCGAGCATGCGCTCCCTGTTCGTTATAAAGCAACGAATAATGAGATCATCGAACGATCGGCTTTCATACTTCAGATGGCCTAGTGGAGATCTCAACTTGCGATTGACAAGCCTAGTATATATACATGTTCCCTCTCCTACACATAAAAACCACATTTGCCGACATCGCAGGCACAAACACCTCCAGCTAAACGCACAGGCGCCTCAGCACGCTGCAAACCTTCACAATCACTCAGGCACAATTTGCAAATCAACCCCTTGCTACATGACTCGCATACCAGAATCACGACACACGCCCTATCACAATGCCCGTAAACCGGCGAGTAAAAAATAACTCTCAGAACACGTGAGAATGACCGATGACATATGTATCATACATGTCATACGTGTCATACATGCCATGTCATATGTCATAATAAATGACATGCAATCGTCAAGTATAGGCAGTACGGTCGACTATGACATGTACTGTCTGTATGTCTGTCATGTACCTAAGGTGCGTGCTATCGGTCATCGAAAGGCCAAGCATATGTCATCGAGATGGCGAAGCAAGACAAGTCTTGAAGAACTGAAGTGTTCTGATAAGACGCGTCTTCGCTTCAAGCATGCACTGAACAACATGCGAGCACCAAAGGCTATATTGTCTGGCCAATGCGTCATGTTCACCTGGTGCTCTCGAGTTCACAACTCGATGGTGGTAACGCATGCGATGCGTGAGAGAGCTAGAGTATATGAGGAGCATTGAGCTCACGCAAACACTTCTGGTCGCCAGACTGCTGCACTCATACACCCACCATATACTCGCACGTTGCTATCGCTGTTCTATAATAGCCGTGCTAAACATCTGGTCCAACCAGGACCTTGACATTTTCGATCGGTCGGAAGAGCAGGTAGACATAAACAGTAACGAAACAATTACCGAAACCGAAACCTAATAACCCGAAGCTCGCTCTGTACGACTACTGACTCCTCACCCTCCCGGAGGGTCGGTCCTCGAGGCTACCAGTTGCTGGAAACTACACAGTGACAGCGGGGAGAACGCTCCCGGCGGATAAAGAACGAACTCAATATAAGATATCATACGGGAATAAATACCCGGACAGACACAAGCAGAGTCACCGAGGATGACATACCGGATATGACACGTGACAGTACGAACATGTCACAGTGCATATTCCAGCACACCACCTCATCTGAGGTGAATCTACAGCTTGTGAATGCCACCACCCTAGCTACTAGAATGTTACGTCTAATGAGAACGTGAAAGTCAAGTAGCTAGCAATGATCACAAGATGCACACGAAATGATCAAATATATACTGGCCGCCAAAGAAGAACTCGTGCTGCGGAATTCCTAAGGTCTAATCTCTGCCGGCTAGTGGTCAGCAGCAAGTCAAGATGCCGCCTGTCTGCTCGTAAGAAATAGATGAAGCTGAGAAAATCTGCCTGTCGGTATAGCAGAGAACAAAGTGTAGCAACGGTCCCGCGTCTGTGCGTCCAGGGATAATGGGTGCTGTCGAACTAAGTTGCTGCCCGCAAGTGGTCAAATGAATCTCTAAAATCATCGGAAAGAATCCCCTACCTCAGCTAGTGGTCGAAACATCTACGAGAAGTGCCCTGCCTGTCCGTTTAGAAATTAAGAATAACCAGAAGAATATCCCCCACCAGAGTCGTAGCCAGCACCACCAGATCCGTAATCGTAGTGGTCGTCGTGCGAATCAGAACGAGCACCACCAGAGTCGTACTCGTCGTAATCGTTGTGCTCGTGGTTCTGCGAAAAATCGGAACCTTCGTTCACCGGTTCAGCGTCCTCAAGAAAGAAAGATGCGCTACCAGTAGAAATATTTTGCTGCGGAGAAAACTCAGTTTCTGAAACTTCTAAAACTCCACCATAGTAGTCGCCCTGGAAACCTGTGTCTAGAGCGTGCTGCTGTTCCAACTGAGAAGAAGAAAAATGCGGAGAGGCCAATAGGCCACCAGTCCCTTCCCAATCGTCGTCAGATACATCGTAATACCCAGGCGGGTACTCCGATTCATCTTCGCTCTCACTACTGTCAAAAACTGCGTGGACATCCTGCTCTGGATCAACTACATGAACGCTGGAATCTACGGAGTGATAGTAGTGACGCTCCACACGAACAGGAGGGGCCTGTTGTGGGAGCCTGCGCGAACTGGAACGTCCAGTCGCGGGTCTGGTAGTGGTAATCTGAGAAGAAACAGATCGAGTGTCTAAAATTACGTGTCCAGTGCCAACGCCCTGCTCACAGTAGCAGATCTCTGAAGAAACCAAATGATCGGACCCAGCACCACCAACTGCCGCGTCCTCTGAGACGATATTGATGCTCAGTATAACAGGGTCGCAAACTGCAGGAGACTGTGGAAAAATCTGTGGAGCACTCCGAAAATGCGCGAGCGCTCTAGCCTGGGCTTGGCATAATGAAACCAACTGAACGCGCTTCAGGTGGTCAACCTTCTCCAACTTCTCATCAGAAGATACCAGAAGAGCTAGGAGCTCCTCTTCAGACAAAATAGCAGAAATACTCATGTCGAAACAGATAAGTCGAGCGAATAAGTAAGCCAACAAAATGATCCAAAACTACCCCGCCGTAAATTCCCAAAGTCAACCGCGCGTCTCCAAGCAAGAGCGAGAATTAGACTCCGTAGGCCACAAGAAAGATGTGCACGCTCAAAGTAAGGATAGAGCGAATACGGAATAAAATTCAACGCCAAAAATCAGTTCACGCAAACGTGAGAGGGTCCATAACCTGCTGGAAACTACACAGTGACAGCGGGGAGAACGCTCCCGGCGGATAAAGAACGAACTCAATATAAGATATCATACGGGAATAAATACCCGGACAGACACAAGCAGAGTCACCGAGGATGACATACCGGATATGACACGTGACAGTACGAACATGTCACAGTGCATATTCCAGCACCAGTCACAGTCACTTACACGAAAAACTGCCGAATGCCATAACCGGTACTACCGGTCAGAGCGGTTCGGGCAGACGTGTGTCAATGTTCATTGCCAACATTGGTCAGAAACGTTTTCAAGTAGGGGTCAGAGCTTGCGTGAAATAGGACAGTGTATCCGAGCAAAGCATATTTAACGGCGTGCATATCAGCCATATACTCCTTGAATGAATCACACAACTATGCCACTATAAGCGTGAATGGACCGGTGATCGACCAGTACATATCCACCGCCAACAAAACGCTTATGAAAACAATATGCTTAAGTACGGGAGACATTGAAAATGCGAATGTTGTGTATTGCAAATATGACCTCTTTGCACTGGACGACGCCAATGCGGAGATTAGAAATGAGGTGAACACCCTTCTGCACGCTCCTGGATTTATCCCGCGCGGAGGCCTCCTTTGACGGCACAGTAAGCGCTGCCTGCTAGAGATCGTGCGCCGAATGCGGGAGGATGAGGATCCCTTCCGGTAGAAGCCATGAACGAAGGCCCTCTTGGATGCCAAATCGTTTCTTTCTTCCCACGTATAAGAATTTGATTGAATATTCTTCCCTTTGAGCTGAAGCTCAAACCCCCCTCACTTGGTTTAGGTTAGGGCCAGGGGACTTCGATGTTCCCTGATCACCCACGCACGCCACCCCCTCCCTTCCACATCCCTCCCTTGGCACCAAGCTTCAGCAACGCTCCAGGAACTGACCGACCGCCGCTGATGCTTCCGCATTAATTTTAGAGCCCTCACGCCTTTTTTTAGTGTCGAGCCTTATATTCTTGATTCCTCCCTTCGTGGAAGGATTTCCCCGCCGAGCGTAGGACGTCGAGTGGGAGTGAAGCGTAGGAGTGGGAATAGCCGCATACACGTTATATGACTTGATGAACCATGGTTTTCATGCCAGTCGCTTTGTAGCAAGCCAAAGTGTAATTGAATGGTATTCATGCCAGGGCCTTGCCCTTATTACCCTAATGAAACATCAACAATGGTTTACCATAACGCGCTTATCACGTGTACCAAACGCAGACGCATCCGATACTAGGATAGGGCCTTGCCATAACCATCGACGAAAGCTTGTTTTCTTCATATTGTGGTCACGCACGAGTGCTTATGCGAGAATCACTAGTGAACACTAGTTTAACGTTTTGCCATACTGCTATAATACTTATCATGTTTTCCATGTACGTACTTTCACGTTTTGGGCCATGACCTGAGTTCTAGACATCCATCTGCTATGGTTATTCTTCGCCCATGTTAGATTGACGGAACTAGGCAGATGCTATGGCACCTTGTTACCACTGGCAACGTATGTGCGCACCTCAATATATGTGACGACACACTGTCATCCCCATACTTAAAAGGAAATTCGGTCGAACAGCTTCTGGGGGCATTCACGGACCCGCGCCATGAGCATGACACCACTATCGTGGCTTCATGTTTCAATGACATATCATGCCATATAACAATGGGGAAAACTAGCATGTCCATATTTTGAAGCCTTTGGAGCAATCGCCGTAGAGCCTATATCATTAACCAACAACCCTGGCTCACCACATCGCAGATCGCACCTACCGCGCGCTGTGCCAAACACAGAGGCACCCGATAGTAGACACGGACCGCGACTTAATACGTGACACTTCTCCCGGCGCGATCGGGGCATACAAGGCTGCATTGACGATTCACGGCAGTCGATAGATATTTCATAAATGGCAGCGACAAATTCGTTGTACAGGTCAGGTTGATCCTTTCAAATGCCGCGAAAAAATGATTTCGACAGGACTCGAACCTGTGATCGATCGCTCACTAGTGCGATTGCTCTATTCCACTGAGCTACAGGAGCAATATCATCTACCAGCAGGGCACCCCTGCACTTTCCAGCAAGTTTCCTGCTTGATTTGTTGCGTTTGGTAGCCATGCAAGGGCTTGCTGACCTCCCCCAAGTCTCGAATGTGGAGATCAATACTTCATACACATTAAATAGCTAACTAACATGGAAGTTATGGCGGTTTCTGCGCTCATAATAAATTCCCATACTGCTGAAAACAAAAACGTCAAACTAGTGTTCAGGGCGCGCATTGTCAAAATGACGACTTGTAGTCGGCACGTACACATAGCGCAATATGGATTTTGTTCTGCGCACGCGAAGCTCTTCTTTGATATTATATTGCTAATTATGTGTTTCACACCGTGACTCGTTGTGTGTGTGGCCCTATACAATTATGCCCTAATCGCGCCTCAATGAATAACACAACATACATACACAAATACATCAATATATGCCCGATGTATCAACCGCCTGCATATATTTCAAAATCGAATCACGTTGAATGTTGCATGGCGTGCACCAGGAATGGACATCCAGCAAGGTCTTGGTACAATCAGTTAGCCTGATGCACTGGTTGGGCCTTTGGGCGAGATGTCTCATCACGTCTTTGCGTGTAGGCATGTGCACATGTTTGCGCGTGTGCATATCAAATGTAATGCTGTTGTATATAAACCACCTGCGATATTTAGGTTAGATATGATTTTCTACCACCCGAATATGCAATTACCATACATCACCAATTAACATGCCACCACGTGCCGTTGACCAACTTTTCCCCTTCTTGTCTTTCTTATGTTTCGCACGTGGGCTATCTAGCAATCCCATCCCACTAATGTGGATTCCATTGGGATCCTTGACTGAGCAATGATATTCCGATGAGCCAATGTCGTAAGGGGAATGCTGATCACTCTTCTTGCATGCATCAGTTGAACGTTGTGTGCTTTTTTTGTTGATAAGCGGCACTCGTATGAAATTTCCCATCCCCTTTGACAAAAAACTCGGCCCGCTTTTATGTTGAACGGCACCAGCATGAATTGCATCTGTGTATGTTGGCCATAGATATCCACACCGCAACAGTCAATTGGTTTGCTATGAATTCCATTACGATGATACACTATTCGGTTACTCAAGAAGACAAGCAGTGGCTGGTTGTGGTATTCATATTTTGTATACTTCCGATCGTATTGTGGTTTTCATATATATATATATATAAGCGTGGAACATGCCTGCCTTTTCTTTGGTGGGTGCTTTTTCTGAACGTGGTACGATAGGAAGTATACAAAATACAAGTGTTGAACATAACCTCTGCTCCTTATGATTTGGAACCGGACCAAATTACCTTACCTTACTTAATCAGCAGCAGCAGCAGCAGCAGCAGCAGCAAAGCGCGAATCCCAACGGGCGACACAGACGAACTTCCGATCTCACGATCGCCAGACGCTAACGATGACAGTGCCACTGCAGTCGCGTACATTTATCGCGACGCCACCCTCGCGTTATGGCATGGCATGTTGGGATGCAAAAAGCGAAGCACTGTCGCGCACATGATCCTACGGTCAGATGGCCTAGTGGATATCGCTTTTTGAGATCGATCCGCCTAGTATATATATACAATATATAGTTGTATATTCTGAATACACCTTGTTGTGCAGCGATCGGAACGCAACACTAACACAAGGGCACCTACAAAAGTAGGCCCTGGGACACTTCAGGACGGTAACATCCACTGTGGGGGGGAAACTAATATGCGTCCAACTATGTATAGGGCAGGAACGTGTTCCGATAATCTCAAGACTGATGATAACATATATATATATATATATCTCAAGACTGATGAACACACACATATATATATATACTTTTCCTCTCCCCGTGGCCGGTGGCTGATACCGTCCTGAAATCTTACAGGGTACCAGGGAGTACTCTAAGACAGGTGCTCCTGTTTTGGCGCTGCGATCTGGCGCGCAATGTGTGAGCCTGCAGCATCTGCTGAATCCTCAATGTCGATAACCCATGCGTGTGACCAATATCATATTACTGTACACATAGTCCACAGCGCGCACTCGTGATATGAGGTGTGTGTGTGACAGTGGATGAGGAGTGCGTAAATGTGTGTGTGTGTGTGTGTGTGTACGATACAATGATATGTACATACACTAGCCTTCACGATGGAAGTGACGATGGCTACCAAAGCCATCAGCATCACCTCTACCATTTCCACGTTGATGTTGCTGGTGTTCACGATGTGAGATGCTGTGAGGGTCACTCGTCATCTTCATGGGCACACCTGTTACTGGCTGATCAACATGACGAGAATGATGACGCTGGTGCATCTTCTTGAAGAGGGACTCCGGGATCCCTGCTGTCTGGTGATGATGGACCGTATTGTCATGTTCGCCCGAACTGGCACAGCTCTTAGCGTCATTGTGATTGTTGGCATTCACGTTGGCCTTCACTGTACATCCGCCGCCGGCGTTCCTTGCCGACGAGGCCCAGGAGCACGGGTGGGTCTGGTCATTCCACTGGCGTGGATGGTACGACTCAGCGGTATGAACAGCGCTGCGTGCTGCGGGGCTGGGAGGTTTCTGGAACGCAGCTCTCCCCGGATTGTGCGGTGGCCAATATGCGGTGTACCCTGTCTGGGTGCGTGCTGGACTCTCTCCACCATCACGTGATGGCGCATATGAAGTTCTGTCACAGCCCCGACGACCTTGAGCATAAGCAGACGACGATGTCGATGATGCTGACGATGGTGCTGATTGTGGTGATGAGCTATCGGTCGCCTGTTTTATGGTGCTCGAGTTTTGACTCCTCAATTTTTCAAATGCGCTTTGAACAACTGCGTGCGCGCACATCGATGCCCCTCTGCTCTTCATGTGCAGCAATTGTGGACAATTATAGTATACACTCTGGCTTCTTACCACACATTGTGCAATTATTTGTACCCGTCGAGGAATAGAGGCATCCGATAATTAATTCAGGCCCTGATAATCACGACTGCGCGTGTCCCGGCGCGACGGGGCATACAATAAGGCTACACTCGAAATGATTTACAGCGTGAAACACACATACTGTAGGTATGAGTGAAGGTTGCTGCATACTGCATTCAGATTATAGTAGCCGTCGCGCACCACGTGACTATCCGCACACGCGCAACACATGCCGTGTTATGAACACATGCATGTAGGCAGCTATTCAGTTTGCGATTCAACACGTACCCTTAGAAAATAATGCTTCGAATTACAACTTGCGTGCTTGTCAGGAACAGATTATTCACTGTGTGTGTGTATACAATACAAATGCAATATCCGGCAACAGTTCCACTGACAACTTACAAACAATCCGCTACTGTGTGTATGCTAGGTGTATTGTATCTGTGTTGTCTTGAGCTGAGCTTTGGATCCAGCCTGCTCCTTTAGCGCCCGGGCAATGTTGCTGTGTGCGCCTCGATCGACCAATGATATGACGAGCCACGGCGCAGTCATCTCGCCAAACATACCTTACATGCCTGACCTCAATCATGATCGAAAGCGGCAATCACAATGATGGCCGCTGATTAAATCTAATCAAACGATCATGACATGAACATACGCCAACAACCCAACAGCACCACGCTGAATGACCTATACCGAATGCAGAGCAAAAATCATGGTAAGCGTTATTCGCTCATGCGGTCCCAACTGATGCACTGAAGCGGTGCCGACAATTGCGATACTGTGCATAATTTATCAACATAAATTGATGTCATGATGTGCACATTTCTTCGCATATGAAAACTGAGATAATTGAGTCATTAAATTAATCCGAGTGGATATCTTGATATTGACCAGTGCTTAGTAGAGTTGATGCGCATGTATGCACAATTGAAATAGGCTTGCGGCAACTCACAAATATAGTGTATTAGATGATGCGTGTATGCGCAGCGGTTTATGCTAGATGTGATGTACACGATTCACACATATGCCAACAAATACAGAAGCGGCCGCACCTTGATACTGCTGTATGGTGGGGCAGCTGACGACACACATGAGGGAGGGGGAGGCGATGATATGAGGGAGGAAGAAGAACCACTTATTCTGCTGCTGGAGGTGAACCCGTGTGAAACGATGCACCACGGCTTAAAAAGGGGACCAAGTAATTTATGGGATGTCCGGTAACAGGATCTGGAAACGAGGGAACCTCGCCATGAGACAACACCAGTCTTGAGTAGCAGCAGGTGCAACATCCTAGCCACAGCACTATGCACAACGCTGAGTGAAAGGCAAAATTGACACTTAAGGTGAAAAATGACATCACAACTGCCTCTTACGCAACATGCCACAATACGTATGGGCCAAGCAGGGATGGCTGATTAGACCGGGCCACGTGGATGCATATATCCATGCAGATATCTATGAGGATGAAAGGAATGATTACCCAGACACACTCAGGTCGTCGGAGACTTCCACTTTGAGAGCAATAACAATTGCAACAAAGAGAATAAGTAATGTGTGATGACACAAATGGCTCAGCTTGGGAGTCATACATGCGAGTCATACATGAGGGGGAGGGTACATGCCCAATGCCTCAGTGATGGACTACATACTTGCGATGAGACGGCAATGCAGAGAGGACGGCAGAGACCACCGCCGGTCCACACCACTGCGGAGAAGACGCGATATACCGCGCTGCGTGGATAGCGCTGGCATGTCGGAAGGAACAGAGCAGAGCATACTGTATGACATGAATACACGGCACAACACGCTTCACACAATGTCAAGCATGTGGACCTGATGGAGGTGACATACATGCACTCAGTTTTGTATCCTCGTGACACTGCGAACGGAGCAAGGATGCAATGAAAACCAAACGCCGTACACCAAGTATGCACCGCTGGTGGAACTTCTACAAGAAAACAGTCACAACTCCAGACGAGCGAGTCCTGTCTTCATGAGTTTGAAAGCCATCTCCAAGCAGACCCAGCGCGTCTTCGGTTGCGCTGGCCGCGCTTTACCAGCTCCGAGCAGCACCCAAGCACGAATATGCCGTGCCGAGCACAGAACCAGCTCACATCCCTGACCTCTCAGCTGAACAGCTCATCACGCACAACCGGCCGCGGGAAGTCCCAATGAGCATTTAGTTGAAGTCGCCGCATCGTCACTCATCAGGCCTGCAGTAGAACGCGTTGGCACGATGAACACAAAAACAACAAAGCATGAAATGCAGCTCATGAAGTGCCTGGAACCACCGCGCAGCAGGGCTCACATGCTCAGACCAAGTGACGTATGTAGGAGACGCCGAGAGTGGCCAAAAGCGAAAGCGATGGCGGCTGCTCGTGTCAGCGAGCTAAAAAAGTCGAAGCCGCAGCCTCCAGCATCTCCTGTAGCCAGAGTGAATCCTTTTCCCACACAGGTGGCAACTGGTGTTCCTTCTGGCAGCAAAGTGAACTTGTCGTCTTTCCCAAATCAAGCGACGACGGGATCACCGCCGACATCATACAGGTTTTTGCCTTTTCTAAATTGGTGGACGCGAATATAGCATGCTGAAGACACAATCCTGTATTCCTATTGCACACGAACTTCAGAGAATGGGCTCTCCGGTGTGAGGGCGTGAGGTGTGGGGATGTGGGTGTGGAGGGTGTGGAGGGTGTGGAGGGTGTGGAGGGTGCTCGACATGCATACAATATGATACATACTATCGTGCGCACGTACAACCACGGATCCCAGGTGGCAAACTGATACAGGTCTTGTAGAACGATCGACTAATACAGATGATCAACATTTTAGCTATTGTCGCCAAGGCGTGCCGTATGCGACATGAGCGCCACACACAGAAACGTGATGGAATCGATGAAGCAGACGCAAGGTGTGCCAGCTGTCCACCTTTGAACGCTTCCTCTGCATCTGGAACCTCACATTTGTCTGGATGGATGAGCTTGACAACCTGCGAGCATATACCAACCAAAGCAGTAAGACATTTACATCGTGTGCACACACGAACGGGTGGGTCCCTATCTACACCGGCGATTCGAGTGTTTTATTCGGCATGGGAACATGAAAATCGAGTATCAAACACACAGCGTGACACTAGATTATCAAACTGATATGCCGAATAGTGTGTATGCGGTAATCATGCCCTCATCTACTAACTGATCGCTATGTGTCACTACTTATTGTTGCTATTATCGTGCAGGGGTCTGCTCGCAGGCGTATCAATACGCATGCATATATGGTACACCGGACATCATTATGCATATCTGCGCACGTATATGCACTCGTCGGATGGACTCTGGATACGTCCTGCCAGATCGTTGGCGTGGGCGGCGCTCGCTCCTATCATGTTCTGAATGCGCGCGCGCATGTTCGCGCATGTTCGCGCACTTTGCATTCGCGTATACGATATGCGTGTGTGCGTGGGTTTTTGTGCGCATGCGCGAGCACACACGCGCATGCATGTTTGAATGACATGCATAATATAACAACAATATATGCTGCTGGTTCACAAACCGTTTTATACGTCTTCTTGATGTTCTCTTCACCCGTCTGCGGACAACCCTGTGACCGACTGATGGCGGTGAACGGATCATGTTTATTTTCCAAAACAAGGCGAATAAGGTCTTTGATGACAAGCTCATCGTGACATGATCTCAATAAGCTTGCAGCTGTCAAGTCATCGTGGGAAGATGTACGACTTTGGCGCGCATGTTGCATTATTTCGTTTCGCACGCTTGGTGATACCTTCTACATGTATATCTTTGCCGCAGACTTAAACGGGATACGCGGACAGGTGCTGGCGTGCGCGACTACTAAAAGTCAGAATTCCTGTGTAAGAATGGCGAGTGTCTTCAGAACGAATATTGCATACTGGTATGTGTCGAGCGATGATCACCACATCAGAGTATCTATACTCATACATAGACGCACGGAAGTAGCGTATGGAAAAGCAGGCACATCGGTGAACAATGATCAAATTTGCGACCTGCTATATAATCGTCAACGGCACGCGTCCGTGTAAAAACTGTCGGTCGCTCGCGTATGAACGATGCACGCACTGCATCGACACCATCGAGTCATCCACATGTATGAACCTTTGGCACACCATCCGCCGCAGTGGATAGTAATATACGCGAATGCTATAGGAGTGTGCTAAATACACGATGTTAGAAATTAAAGAAACACACCAAGCCGTGTATCAGTGTAGTATCATGCTTTATCGATTCAAGTCGATAGTACAGCAATATACCGCGTGAAAGCTGCTCCCATAGGAACGTAGGAAGTGCGTGCATTTATGCCACCTCAGACTCCCTGACAGGGGATCGACTTGGGATTGGGGGTTTGGGGGTTTGGAGAATCTTTCACTGGGGATCACTGAAATTGCGCGAATTAAAATTTGCTACCCACTGTGTGACAGGAGTCACCACTGAATTAGGACGGACTGTCATAATTGCAGCAGAAGAATGCCACGTTGGAGTATGACTGAGTTGAGACGAGATTAATGGTCTGTGCCAAACGACCGTCTTTACATAATTTATGATAGGATACTTGCACGCGAAGAAATATACGAACTATCAGGATAAATATATATATGATCGACAGTAGCAGAATGATGCAGCAATATACCGTTGGGGAAATTAGCAGGATGATCCATTGATTACTGACCGATTATGCCGCCATATAAGTTGTGGATGCGAGAAGACATGTTTACTTCCGGATACAGTTTGATCAATCGTCGTTGTATCTGCTATAGAAATTATATTTCTCCCCACAGTCCATGCTGCACAAGTCGTGCTCGCACGCAACCAAGCAGTGGCGCGTGCACACGAGGCGCATCGTGCCCAGACCAAAAACACGATTATTTGACTTTTCACAGCTCGCTGTAAGTAAACACAAAAGGCTGGTGGTGGAAAGTGCAACCCTCACTAGGGTCCGAAGTTCGGGCCCCAGCCATTCATGCTTGGAAATTAGCTGGACAATCTATGCGTGAGTGGTATGCATGTGTGTGACGCGGGATGGGTATGAATGCATGTGGAGAGCAAAGTTCCCTACATTTTATGGTTACGCTACCACGATGCCTGGTTGCGATTGCGCACTCACCAAGCCAACAGTTAATGGCGTGATCAGAATTAGAACACGCGAGTTGATGTGCCGACTTAGAGTAGGCACATTATGTAAAATACAGCTTTACGATTACCTACAATGCGCCGGAGCCAGGTATCCTGTATGGCCCGGGTAATTTAAATTTCACACGATGCGCTCGATACACCGACAGCGAACCTCGGAACACATCGGTAGATAAAAATACATCCTGCGCGCAGAGGATCCGGATCATCTCATTCGTAGGAAACATATCAACCGTTGATGCATGTGAGGTACCCATAAAATGCCCATTATACATAATACTCTTACCGAACCAGATATGTGTTAAGCATCTTTATGTAGTGATCTTGGTGTCCAGTGTATAATGTACTCTCTCCGACGATTTATCAATCGCCAAGAGCAATACTCCTAATAGAATAAAACTCGTCAGTTGACTTTAAGGGACGAATTATCAACGATCGAGCTCATTCCCTTACCTCAGAACCCCCCGCCATTCTCTCCTCAGCAAAGATGTGACCTACACAAATAACTCAACCGTGTCAACTTGACTCTCGGTGCCTTCCCCCAAATCAGAGTCAAATTTGCAGTCTCCCTCGCCGGCTCTGCATGTCAAAATCGCGATCACCTGTACCCCCCTCCGCTCTCCCTCCAGCGGTTGCAATTTTTCTTTCTTCATACGTCTTTGCCCTGCGGCTTGTCAAATTATTTCAACTTGGAAATCTTCATTTTTGCCTGACTCTTCTTCAGTTGCTGTTTCCTCTCCTGCCATGTTCCCATGTTCCCATGCCCCAACTCAACACAATGAGATCTTTGTCAGAACTGCCTGACAGCTGGAACGCGATGAACCACTTTAATCTAAAACGGAGATGGCAGTGCTCTTTCCACCATGCCTGCGGAATATCCGCCCAATCACACGTGCGGCGACGCCGCGTGCAACACTGTGCCTGCCATTACCCTTTTCCTCAATGTCCACCCTGGTGCTCCGGCTTACATTCGCTCAAGGCATTATCGGCCATCCCAGCTTGCATACATAGCCTGCATGGCGCCAGAGAGGCGACGGGCGGATGCCGCACCTTGACCTCACGCTTACGAATCGCTTCCCTGAATCTCACCCCGTCCACACCCACGGATGCCATGTCATGAGGTGAAAAGTAAAATCAGCATGGTTCGAGTGTGAGGAGGCCCTAAGCACTGTGTTGAGAGAGACAAACCCATATTGCAACGCGCTTGTGACAGCAGAGCCACATGCGATGCCGTCACGCTTGTGATAGCAGAGCCGCATGGGACGGCGTCATGCTAGTGACAGTAGAGCCGCATGCGATGCCGTCATGCTTGTGACAGCAGAGCCGCATGGGATGGCGTCATGC